>CM029278.1:15559636-15790571 GCA_016920895.1 Vaccinium myrtillus | reverse complement strand
ACTTTGACTTTGTGATTAAAGTATGTTTAAACGGTGTTTTCAAAATCCCTTAAACATTTAGTAGAGACCGGTGGTCACACTGGACGAGAGGGATGCTTTAAATTCCTTCCCCTCACGTAACCTAGCTCCCGAACCCGAGAAATCTCATTTTGAAAGGCCAGTGAAATATTTTCTATTCCAAGGGTAAAAGAGTCATTTTGTAACTAGTTTCTCGGGTAAAGTCCTCAAACCCGGGTGGCAACTCCCATCCAATTAATCAAATCATTTTCCTAAACAGATTTTTGAAATTTCGCGGGGTGTCCACAAGCTGGCGACTTCGCTGGGGACTCTAGTTAATACATATTTTAGTATTATTACACTTATGTGTGGTTTTATTAAAATGTGTATTAATCATCGAGAGCTAAGCTTGAAAAATATTTAAGGGATTTTGAAAATGTTGCTTTTATGGACTTCTTTTGCATTGCACAAGCATGGTTACTAGCCTTCACTGACGTGTTTCGGCAATCCCGCCCGGCCTATCGGTGACGGGAAATCCCGAAATGCTTAGCACCCCCCGACTGTGATAAGTCACAATTGTCGCTATTACCATCGCCTTGCGGTATCCTTGGCGGTGGGAGACGACTTTGATTTTGAGTCTATGGCACCCTTTGAAACCAAAATTGGCCTTTTGCATATAGATAACCATAGAACCCCACGTTAGGTGACCAACCCATGTGTTCGGATTATGTGTTACATCCTATTTACGTGCTAAGTGTTACTGTTTTATCCATCCTGTCATCGTGCACGCACGCATACACTTGCATCTGTACATATAGTTATTCGTGTTTTGTGCGCCGTTAGTTTAGTATAGGCTAGGTTCCCGACAGTTAGTAGAAGGTTGCCTTGGCCCGATGATGAGTCATGCATCCCAAATGCACGTTGTTCTTGCAAGATAGTCTTTAGGACGATCGAACGTGGGAAAATTTGAACTGTCAAATTCTTAACAATCATCTAAATGAACTTAGGGGTAATTAGCCCGTATTTAGGGATAATCACTCCTAAACATCCAAATTTAGATTATTGTCGGGAATCCGTATAAGTCGTGTTTTCCCAAATATGTCCATCTAATGTAAATGACTTGTTACTTAAAATAAAACTTGAGGATTGGGGCAACCTTCCAAAGCTATCGAATTCAATATATGAGACTTAAAATCCACGGAGTTTGAGACACCTCCGGTGTTGGTCGTGCCCGAACGACTACCCGTGTTTCAGACTAGCCTTGGAGTCGTTTGTATCTGGACGGCGACACCTCATTACTCTGTCTCAGATGGCCAAGAAAGGATTACGGTTGTGGCTTCAACATTTAGGCTATAGGTTGAAGAGCCGTAACTGCCGAGTAAATGACTTACCCGTGGTGTTGATTCAATCTTCTGTGCGACGGCTCCAAGTGAGATTCAAAACCGGTAGACTAACCCTAGGCTTAGAAGTAGGACTAACTTCGGCGAGGAGTGACACGCAATCCTAGGCACCCTTTCTTGCATTTGGCATTAGAGGCTGCAAACTCAGTCTAGCTTTTGTTTTATTGCAAGTTCTGAACCATTTGGCCTGCAAGGAAGAAGAAAACCTTACCCGTTTGAACTCGACCTCCCGGACAGAAACTGTCTCAACCTTCGTCACCAACGTCTGAAGCAGGGATGTCTGCAAAACAGGATCAAGATCCCCCAAATGAGATGGAACGGATGAGGAAGGAAATACAAGATGTAAGGGCCCGGAATGACACCCAAATCGCTCAACTCATGGCGATTATGGTAAACATCCAAAGTCGGTTGCCTCCGCTCCAACAACAAATACCCGATGGTGGGCCCCGAAATCATGAGATCCTCAATGATGAGCGTCAAGAACAGCCTCCTCCTGTTGAAAATCCCTAATTGGCTGAGATGTTAGCCAAAATAGTTATTTTTGAGAGAGAGAGAGAGAGAGAAAGAAGTGTATAGGGTGTTAGCAAACCCCAACACACGCACTGTTATTTATATTATTGAGTACCACAATACATGACTAAAATAGATGATGTGGGACAAACATAAAACTAACAATATAAACTATTCTAACACTCCCCCTCAAGCTGGAGAATAAATATCAAAAAGTCCCAGCTTGTTACACAACAACTCTAACCGTGGCTTGAATAATGATTTGGAAAATATGTCAGCCAACTCAGCACCAGTAGATACATTTGGAGTAGCTATCACACCACCAGTCAGCTTCTCACGCACAAGATGACAATCAACCTCAATATGCTTAGTTCTCTCGTGAAATACTGGATTAGAGGCAATATGAATAGCTGCCTGATTATCACAATATAGTGGCATGGGTAATTGCACACTAAACCCTATCTCCTCAAGAAATGATCGTAACCACACAACCTCATATGTTGTGTGTGCCATTGCTCTATATTCTGCTTTTGCACTAGACCGGGCTACCACTGTCTGCTTCTTACTCTTCCAATTAATAAGATTTCCACCAAGAAAAACACAGTATCCAGTAGTAGACCGTCTATCAGATGGTCCTCCTGCCCAATCAGAATCAGTGAACTCCTCAACGCGTAAGTGGCCATTGGCTCGATACAATAAACCCCGTCCTGGATGTAGCTTAAGATACTTCACAATTCTAAGTACAGCCTCCCAATGTGGATGACGAGGAGCTGACATAAATTGACTGACCAAACTAACTGCAAATGAGATATTTGGTCGTGTGATTGTGAGATAATTTAATTTAGGTTAAATTCCTAAAACACCCCATCATCTATTCCAATTTTCCTAGAACACCCCCTAACCTTTAAAAACGTCCATACACACCCCCTCATCTATTCGAAATGTACAAACCCCCTAACTCTGTTAACAGAATGAGTACATTGACGAAATTATCCCTCCAGTTTTCCCTTCTCTCTTAAAAACCCCCTCTCCCTCACTCTCCATAGCTGTGGTTTGAAGGTTTTCTGATCAAAATCAGATTCCAAAGGGAAAATCATATCCAACAGTCGTGAACCAAAGGAAAAATCAGATATCAAAATCAAAATCAGATCCATCATCCACAGCCTTTTCAACGCCCTCAACATCATCGATTTCCCTTTACCGCTGGGCTCGATAACTCCCATGATCACCCCTCTCGGTATATCTAATTCCCGAACCAAACCCTTTATCCATGGCAGCGTGAACCCAATCGCAGTCGAGTTCGCTGGAGACCATCACAGCTGTGAACCTATCGCAGCCAAATCACCTAATCTATCTCTCTCTCTCTCGGTAAAAACACAAAATGGGGCAGTCCAGCCGCCTTGGTTTCTGATGCCTTAACAACAACCAGAATGGAGGAGGGTTTCTGATGCCTAAACGACCAGAGGCTTGATCGATTTTTTTTTGCTTTGCTTTGTTTTTGTTTTTTTTTTTTAACTGCAGAAAATTCTGAGGAAAAGTGCAGTGAGAGTTGCGAGAGAAGGAGAAGAGGTTTTTTTCTATAAGTTGTTTTTTAAACGAGGGTGAAATAGTCATTTCCCTTACTCTGTTAACGGAACTTTAACAGAAGGGGTGAAGATGGGAAACGGTGAAAGATGAGGGGGTGTGTATGGATGTTTTTAAAGGTTAGGGGGTGTTTTAGGAAAAATGGAAAAGATGAGGATTGTGAAGCAACTCCCCCTGGTCCACACATAATTTGACATTGGGATCCATAGGAGTCTCAACAGGCCTAGCTCCCAATAAACCTGTATCTTCAAGAATATCTAGCGCATACTTCCTCTGTGTTAAGCTAATACCTTCTTTGGACCGAGCCACTTTAATACCTAAAAAGTACTAAAGTTTTCCCAAATCCTTAGTATGGAATTGCTGATGTAAGAAGGTCTTTAGCTCATCAATACCTCGCTGGTCATCACCAGTAATGATAATGTCATCCACATATACAATCAACAATACTTTCCCTCGATCAGAAGTGAGAGAAAATACAGAATGGTCAGTCTGACTACGATGCATGCCAAATCTCAAAACTACATCACTGAACTTGCCAAACCAGGCCCTAGGAGATTGCTTGAGGCCATAAAGAGCTTTGCGAAGCCGACATACCTGATTATGCCCCCCCTGAGCAACAAACCCAGGTGGTTGCTCCATGTAAACTTCCTCTTGAAGATCCCCATGGAGAAATGCATTTTTGACATCCAGCTGAAACAATGGCCAACCAAGAGGCTAAGCCGGAGAAATAAGAATCCGAACAGAACCAAGTTTGGCAACGGGAGAGAACGTTTCTGAATAATCAACACCATAAGTCTGGGTGTAACCTTTGGCAACAAGGCGAGCTTTATAGCGCTCAACAGTGCCATCAGGACGATACTTGAAAGTGAATACCCAGCGACAGCCAACATGAGTCTTACCAACAGGAAGAGGAACCAACTCCCAAGTGCCATTATGATGAAGCGCAAACATCTCATCCTCCATAGCTTTCCGCCACTCAGAGACAGAAATGGCCTCCTGAACAGTGTTACGAACAAAAATGGAAGAGACCGAAGTGGTTAAGGCATGAAAAGATGGTGACAGATGATTATAGGAGACAAAGTGACCAATAGGATGTATAGTACATGATCGAATACCTTTACGGTGAGCAATGGGACGATCATCAAGAAGGCTAGGTGTGGACGGCCCACTGAAAAAACGGTGCGGTTTGCGTTTGAAAGGATTATGATTGTTTGAGTCGCCACTTGGATTTAAGGTTCGAACCCGAGAAACTGATAAAAATATGACTCGTTGCCCATTGAAAAAGATTTTACTAGCCATCGTGAAACCAAAGATTTCTCGGATTCGGGGGTTTGGTTACGAGAGGGGAAGGGTTTTACGGCACCCCTCTCGCCCTGTCCATGAACCGGCCTCTACTCATTGTTTTGTGGGATTTTGGAAATATTTGAAACTTGATTTATTCACAAAAATAAGGAATCGAGGATGGGGAATCACGTAAACAGTAAAAACAAAATATAAAATGTGAGTCTAAAGTGGATGCTTGTGCATGATATTTTAGATGAGTGATTGATGATGATGACAAAAGAAATTACTACAAATATTTACAAGAAATGAAAAATTACAGAAACTGTACAACAATTCCAGAAATTATGAATGTGAGACTTAATTTGACTTAATTTGATCAACTTGTAATCTGGATCCCAGAATTAGGCTTGAGCGCTCAAAGATGATGGATTGAGCGCTCAATCTTCCTAAACCAGTTTGAGCGCTCAAGGCTCCTGGATTGAGCGCTCAATCCAGTCCCTGACTCCTGTGAGTTCAACCCTTTTCTTTATGATTTCTCTTCTCATTCTTTGTAAAATCAAATATTTATAAACACATTTCTCAGATAAACAGATTAAAACACATGAGTTTGATTTCTCAAAGAATGATGAAAAGAGAAGAATCATTACAAAACTAGCAAGGGAAAACACCCAATAGAGTATGAGAGGGAGATTCAGACTTCAAACACAAATATAACAATACACACACACCAGAAAGGGATTAACCCTTGATCCATCATCGAATCAACTATCAATCAACAAACTGCCCAAGAACAGCTTGAGCGCTCAAGTGAATGACCTTGAGCGCTCAAGCCATAATCTGGCTTTCTGATATCTGACTTGAAAATGGGTGTTTGATGATTCTCAGGACCTTCAGCACATTAAACAGGAGCGATTTAAGGTGATTCAATCACCATTTTATACTAAAAAAAATGAGATTTACAAAGGTTTTGATTTTTGATCATCATAAAAATTGCTAACCTATGTTCATGCATGTGATTTTGAAATAGAAATGAACTGTTTTGAGGGTCACATGAACATAGATGACTCTTAAACAATGATCAAAACCAGAAAAGAGCACAAAAGTCAGGAAAACAGGAACTTATTCAGAAATGGGCTTGAGCGCTCAAGGCTTGAGGCTTGAGCGCTCAACCCCTGCTGTGACTGCAGATTTGAAAACTGTTTTTAAACAATTTTTAGACCTTTGTGAGTTCAATGCAAGTATAATGAACTTGATTGAACTCACTGGTCTTCCTCAGATGGATCAAAACAATGAGTTTATCACTTGTTTAACTACCTTTTGGAAATGGTTGCAACTTGAACTTGATTTTGGGCTTGGTGATGGAAGATTGTGGATGTTTTGATTGGTATTTTGGATGGGTGAGACAATGTATGTGGTTGATTGAAGATTTAGGATCGAATTTGAAGAGTGGTTTCGTAAGTGGTTTTGATGGTGAATGAGTGGTTTTGTAGAGAGAGAGAGGGATGGACGATTTTCTGGAGAAAATTGGGAATGCTGGAGTGTGAGAATGGGTAACCCCTAAACCAGGGGTGTTAGGTGGTTTTTATAGAGTGAGTGGGAGGAAAGAGAGGAGAGAGAGAGAGTGGGTTTGTATTTGAAAGTGGGTTAGGAGTAGTTTTAGGTGTAGTTTTAGAGTTGGTAGAGTGTATTGTACGTATAAGGATCTTAGAAGATCACCCCAGACGCTCCCATGCAGAAAATCTCATGATGAGATACTCTGCAAGTTGCTGACTGGATAAGAGTTGAGCGCTCAAAGCCGTGGGCTTGACCGCTCAAGGTGTTTTCCCAGGGTTGAGCGCTCAAAGCCTCAAGCTTGAGCGCTCAAGGTTCTTGATGGCAGATTGATGGTTTGGTTTGGTTCAACAATGTTTGGGTTGGTTTGGGCTATTTTGATTGCTTGGGGTGGTGTTTGGCTGATTTTGATCAAGTTCAAGTTACTCTCACAAGTTTCGGGTAGTCATGATTGGTCCGTTTCATCATCATTGGAAATGCTCGAGCGCATCCCGGGTTCAAAATCGGGGTGTCTACACTAGGATCCCGCAACGGAGGAGAAGACGGAGCGGTGAGCGAAGGTGGATCTGCTGGCCCAGATGACTCTGGCGGAGATGGCTCTGACTGAGACAACTCTGGCTGAGATAGCATGGATGGAATTTTAGGACGACGAACATATACCTGCAAAGGTTTTGGCTGAGATACCTGCAAAGGTTTTGGTGGAGAGGTAGACGGAACAGCTATAGGGAACACAGACTCAGATGCAAGTAGATCATTGGTAGTGACATGCTCCGAATAAAAAGGGAGTGACTCATTAAATGTGACATCAGCACACACAAAATGACGATGTTAAGATGGAGAATAACATTTATACCCTTTTTGAGTCCGAGAGTAACCAAGAAAAATGCACTTTATGGACCGCGGATCCAATTTGCTCCGCTCATCATCAAGAGCATGAACATAACACGTACACCCAAAAACCCGAGGGGGTAATGAGTGGAGAGGACGACCGGGAAACAAGACTGTATGGGGTATCTGACCTCCAAGGACAGTAGATGGCATACGATTAATCAAATGGCATGCAGTAAGAACCGCGTCACTCCAGTAAGACTTAGGAACTTTCATTTGAAATAACATAGCATGCATAACTTCTGATAAATGTCGAATCTTGCGTTTAGCAACTCCATTTTGCTGTGGAGTCCGAGCGCAGGATGACTGATGAATGATCCCATTATCATCAAAAAACTGAGATAGGGTACTATGAAAAAATTCGCGTGCATTATCAGAACGAAACATACGAATGCATGTATTAAACTGAGTCTTTATTTCCATGTAAAATGACTTAAAAATAGTCTTTAACTCAGATCTCGCTTTCATGAGATAAAGATATGTAATACGAGAGAAATCATCAACAAAAATAACATAATACTGAAAACCAAAAACATTGGGCACATGAATAGGCCCCCAAATGTCTGAATGAACTAACTGGAAAGGATGTGACACACGACGTTCTACCCTAGGATAAAATGGTACTCTATGATGTTTACTAAACTCACAGACTTCACAACGTAACTCCTTAACAATACAACACGAAGGCACTAGACGCTTCAAATTCTGAAGAGATGGATGACCAAGCCGACAATGTTGTTGATATAAGGACTCTGATGACTGAAGAGCAACTGGTTGAACACCATCACTGGTTAGGTAATACAGACCACCACGCTCAATACCGCCGCCAATCTTCCTCCCCGTCTTGAGATCCTGAAATACACAACCATGAGGGAGAAATGTGATTGAACAATTTAAGGATTTTGTAAGTTGACTAATAGACACAAGATTAAAGGGTAGTCGAGGAACATGCAACACAAAATTTAACGTAAATAATGGAGAGACAGGAACCGAACCCAAACCAGTAACCGCAGTTGTAGAACCATCTGCTAAGGTAACATGAAAGGTTTTGTCTATGGACTGACAAGTAGAAAAGAGTTTAGAAGTACCAGTCATATGATTAGTAGCACCAGAATCGATAACCCAAGGAGAAGAAAAAGAAGATGCAACACAAGCAACAGAGGGACCTGTCTGAGCAAACGTAGCAGTGGAGGAAGAAGTCTCAGTGGAAGGCTGAATTGACATAAGGCGCTGGTACTCCTCTGCTGAGATAGTCACTCTACTGTCGGCTGAAGCTGAGTAAAGTGTCTAGTATCCTCAGAATGAGCAACCTGATGAGCCTGAGGATAACCATGAAGAACATAACAATAGTCCACTGTATGATTGGTACCCTTACAATGAGTACAAAATCAGGTACCACGACCACGACCAGAACCACTGCGACCAGAATTAGCTCCCCCTGACGAGCGACCATGACTAATACCACCACGATCACCAGTACTATAACCTGCATCATAGCTACCAGAACTTCGACTACCAGAACCACGACCACGACTGCTAAATCCAGAATCACGGCCGCGACCACAGCCACTACTTGATCCAAAACCACTAGAAACAGCTAAAGCAGAACGATCAGGTGGTGGCTGAGAGACAGAGCCAACATTTGAGATAGAAGCCTGGCGAAGCTAACTAAACACCTCATCAAGAAAAGGCAACTCCCGCTCCCCCAGTATCTGAGACCGAACTGGATCAGATGAAGGCAATCCAAATAGAAACCGAGAGACCTCCAAACGCTCATGCTGACGCTCCATAACCTGAGGATCACTCGAGATAGGCTCATAAACTTGGAGTTCCTCAAAAGTGCCACGAAATTTGGAGTAGTAGTCCTCCAAGGACCTAGTACCAAAGGACAAAGAAAAGAACTGGTGATGGAGATCATATGTACGCCGAAGATTATTGATACCAGAATACATCCTGGCAACCCGATCCCATACTTGCTTGGCAGTATCAAGATAAAACAGAGGGCCACTAATATGAGGTTCCATAACATTCCATAACTCAACACGAATATGACAATCCTCAGCTTCCCAGTCACCATACGTCGTATCCTCTTTCTTGGGAGGAGCATCTGTCAAATAACGAAACTTTCGCTCACCCATATAATAAACTTTGACAGTGCGAGACCAAATAGCATAATTGTTGCCATTCAAAATAATGGAGGTAATGAAATCCTTGTCACGACGCCGAGAAGAGCTAGAAGAACTACCAATTATAATTGAACCAGAACTAGCAGCGGAAGCAAACTTTCCATCAAAACAATGGAGAAACAAATAACTGAAATAATCACAGCCCACCAAGTACTTTCTCGACCAGGTAACCAAAGACTTAATAACCAACTAAGCAATAACCAATAATAATCCACCACGCAGACTGAGATGAAGAACCACCAGAAAACACCAAAGGAGACATACAAGTCATACCAGAAATTGATATGTGATCAAGCAACAATAACCAGCAGTTATGGATGATAACATCTCGAGCACAAATAGTGATCTCGAGCACTAACTGGACAATGAATACAGCCGAACAAGAATTTCAGTGGCAAATCTGAAATTTTTGAACACCATGGATGAACTGTGAGAGTCATGCATATCTGATGATGACCAAGAATCAACTGGGTAAACCAATTTCGAGCAGCAACAGGGAACTTCAAGCAACAATGGAGTTCGAATCACAATTTCGAGCAGCACCAGGTAATTTCGACTAACAGTAGAGTTCGTATAAGGCTTGTATGGGGTTTGGATGCTTCGATAAGGTTCGTATGGGGTTCGTATAAGGCTCGTATGGGGTTTGGAGCTTCGATTGGTTGGATTTGGGGCTCGAATAGGCTTAATGGTGGTCGAATAGGATTCGTACAGACACGATAGTGATCGATTGGGGGTTCGAATAGGCTCGTTAGTAGTCAATTAGGGTTCGATTTGAATTTCCAGGGGTCGATTTTGGGTATTGAATAGGGATTCGAAGAGGGGTTTCGATTTTGGGTATTAGGGTTTCAGAAGAGTGACGATTTAGGGTTCCTGAGGTTAGAGATGGTTCAATTTAGGGTTTTTTTTTTTTTGGTTAACAGGTGGGTGGCTATGGTGGGTTTAGGGTTTGTTGGATGGCAGCGGCTATGGTGGCTCGATTTTGGGTATTGAACAGGGATTCGAAGAGGGGTTTCGATTTTGGGCATTAGGGTTTCAGAAGAGTGACGATTTAGGGTTCCTGAGGTTAGAGATGGTTCAATTTAGGGGTTTTTTTTTTTGGTTAACAGGTAGGTGGCTATGGTGGGTTTAGGGTTTGTTGGATGGCAGCGGCTATGGTGGCTATGGTGGATCAGTGTTGGGCTCTGATACCATGTAATTTTGAGAGAGAGAGAAAGAAGTGTATAGGGTGTTAGCAAACCCCAACACACGCACTGTTATTTATATTATTGAGTACCACAATACATGACTAAAATAGACGATGTGGGACAAACATAAAACTAACAATATAAACTATTCTAACAATAGCTAAGCTTGAAGAGTCGGTGGGTAAGAATGAAAAGAGGGTAATGACCGGGTTCGACATGGACAAACTTTGCCTTTTTCCCGGTGCTAAACTCCCCAAGAAGTTCAAACTAATAGACTTTGAGAAGTTCGATGGGACCGGGGATCCCAAGGGACACATTCAAGCATATGTGAGCTCACTCTCCTTGCAAGATGTTGATAAGCCCATTATGGCCCAAATGTTCCACGAAACTCTCATGGGGCCCGCACTCGAATGGCTTCTATCCCTTGACTTCTCGAAGAGGGGGACTTAGGAAGAAATGGCAGCTGCTTTCATTAAGCAATACGAATAATGTTCAACTCAAGGTCACAATTCGCGAGCTTGAAAGGATCAAGATGAAAGAAAAGGAGTCGTTCGCGGAGTTTGTGAAGAGATGGAGGGCGAAGGCCGCACAGATGACTGATCGCCCTAGTGATAAGGACTAGACGCGCATCATAACTAAGAACCTGCAACCTAACTTGGCACAATACATGGTGATGGCCCAGGCACATAACTTTGAGACCTACTTCGAGACGGGTCTGTCGATTGAGGAAGCCCTACAAAGTGGGGTGTTGAAGAAAGGAGATCCAATCCCTAAGCCCAAATGAAACTACATTGGGAACACCTCCTCCCTCTATACAAACCCCAGCTACACGGCCGGTACCTCATCTAGTTCCACAAATCACCAACCCCACAAAACCTAACCTATAAATGCTATCTTGTCCCAACCAGCCCAACCAGCTTAGCCAGCTCAAAACCAAAGAGGTCGCCGAGTTTTCACTCCTCTTCCCTTACCCCTCTCTACTGTCTTTGATCGACTTGTGCAGCAAGGCAGGCTCAAGCCGCTCCAACCAACTCCACCTCCACAAAATCCACCACCGTCCCATAATCCCAACCAGTTCTGTACCTTCCACCAAACACCCGGCCACCCCACTGAAAGATGCCAATGCCTGTGTCATGAGATTCAAGATCTCATTGACAACAAGAAAATCCGAGATCCCACTGAAAAGCCCAACACCATCACTAACCCTTTGTCAGCCCACAAAAGAAACATTGAGATAGGCCAAATCACCCTTAGCTCCACTCAAAATGGCCCCAACTCCACTACATTCGACCCGAGCCAGTTTATCATACCAGAAACAGATCATAAGCCTGTTGTACCTATACCGCCCGAGAGCAAAATATGCTTTCTTGAGGCTCACTTGGATCCCACAATATGGCAAGAATGGGGAGATTTGATGATGGTAATGGAGGCTCGAGAATATGAAATGATGGTGGCTAACAATTTAGAGAATGGAGAAGCGTGTCCAGTTAGGGATGGCAATGGATCGGTTTGGTCCGGGTTTTGCAATTACCTTACCCAAACAAGTATTTATCTATACCCAAATCCAAACCGATATCCAATGGGTATGAATTTTAGTGCACCATAACCAAACCATATGGATTTGGATTTTATCCAAACCGCACCAAACCCGCATTAATATTCATTTCATTAATGAACATATGAAGGAAAAAGATTATATATTAAAATAAAAAAAGTAATATACCATATGATTTTTCTATTAAACATCTAAATTCCAATATAATCAAAGAAAATAACTAAATAATAAACTTTTCTTAAGAGGTTCCTCTAGAGACTCTTGAGATTTTTAAGGGATTTGAAAACATGTTATATGGATCGGTTTGGGTTTGGCCGAATACTTGCTAAGACCAAACCCAAATCCAAACCCGCTGGGTATCATGTTTTGAAAACCAAACCCACCCCATGGGTAGGAAAAAATATAAAAAACCGCACCAATTGGGTCGGTTTGGTTTGGGTATCCATCAGTTTTGGGTGAAATTGCCATCCCTATGTCCAGTTGAGGGGATGCAATTCAATGATCCACTCGCTGTCATGGTTAACCAGTTTTGGGATCCGATGTTCGCTGACCCGCTCGATGGATTCACGCTTCTTAATCTGTTTGGAGAACCATTGCCCTCAATACAAAACCAACAACCCATGGAAGAGGGGCAAGGACAAAATTGGCAAGATGAGGGTGAAGAAGCCAATAATGTAAAAGAAGATGAGTGGGATCCAACCCTGACCGAATGACAGCTCATGGACCCCAATGATCCTTAGGATGGGTCCACACTCCCCATGTTCTTTGATGAGACATATCTGGTTCTAATGCCACCACTGTGGGAAGGACGCCCTGATTTCCCCATGATGAGCGAGCATGCGATAAATGTGGACGCGCCCTCCGGAAGGATCCTCGAATCGATTCGGAGTCGCCACCCGGGTTTTAGCGGATTGTCCCCGAGGAATCGAACATCGATTGACTCGTGCCTCATTCAATGGATAAGGATTACTGGCCCGTCATCACCATACTATCTTAGGTTCGGGAGCTCAGTTACGAGAGGGGAAGGGTTTTACGGCACCCCCCTCGCCCGGTTCGAAGACCGGTCTCTACTTGACTTTTGTGGGATTATGGGAAATGTTTATAATTCAACTTTGAACAAGTAGGGGGATGGGGGATGGGAGCCACATAACGATGATAAACACGACAATGGATTACTGTGTATGCTTGTGCTCCGTGAATCTACATGAATGATGATGATATGCAAGTATGAACAAACAAGAAAATTAAACAGCAATGGACAATGAAAGGGGATGCAGAATGGTAACAAAGTAATCAGAGACAACACCACAAACCAACACAGGACTAAACCAATCTGATCCCTCTGTTAGGGACTCGAGCGCTCAAAAGGAGGTCCTGAGCGCTCAACCTCTCCTCAACTCAAACATGCTTCTGATGCTCCTAATGATTCTGATTTGATGAAAACAGGATTTGATCATCATTGTTCATTCACAAACATCATTTGAATCGCTAAACAAAATGACATAATCACATAATCATGGGTTTGAAACTAATTCATGGACAACAATGAGGCAAACAGTATAAAAATAATGAAGGCTCAAGGCCCTGAAACTTTGCAGAACACTCAGAAGGCCAAAAACAAGCTGAAATGAGAAGAATGATTTGATTGAACTAGAAGGCAGTTTGAGCGCTCAAAGGGATGCCTCGAGCGCTCAAGCCACCTCCTGGATTTGAGTGTTTCTGCAGCATTTAGCCCTCATCTGGACCACAAATTAGTTCAACACGATATATGATGATGCACAATGTATTGAAATTCCTCCCACATGAATAAAATAAACTTGAGGTGTCCATATGAATGAAGAATAAACATTAGACCACATATAAGCATGATTAGAGTGAATGGGAGAAGGGATCAGGTTGGCTTAGCCAAACACCACTACACACACACACACACACACACACACACACACACACACACACACACACTCCGATATTAGGTTGGCTTAGCCAAACATCAACACACACACACATCAACACACACACATACACACCCGGATATTAGGTTGGCTTAGCCAAACATCAACACAAACACATCAACAAACTGAAAACAGAACACAGAACTAAAAGTAAACAAGATTCAACTTCCAAAATGAGCAAGGTTTGAGCGCTCGTAGTGATAGCCTTGAGCGCTCAAGCCCCATTCAAAGGTTGTGAGCTTCTGTGATTTCTGATCATTCTTTGATATTGGTATGAACTCAAACCTTTCTGATCATGGTTAAAAGAGTGAGATACACCGTTTTCTTCATAAAATAGGATCATCCATGACTTGATGATGATGAAACATCATTTTTATGGCCTTTTAAGTTCATTGATTGATGATCAAAGACGAGATAAACTTATTTGAGAGTTTTTGAACCCACAAACTGCCATAAGTATGGTATGATCAAGATAAAGCATGATCAGAAGCCACAGAAACACAAACAATGTTCAAAAGGCTTGAGCGCTCATGGTCTTGGCATTGAGCGCTCAAGCTGTTTGAAGCTGAGGTTTTCAAAGTTTGTTTTCTTGCATATTTGAGACCTTGTGAGTCCATTAGAGGTATAGAGAACCTCCATGAACCCACTGATCTCCCTCAGGAGTACCAACCCGTAACTTTTACATGGATTTCTACCTTTTGATTATGAACAAAGCTTGAACTTGGAGGTTTTGATGGATGATTGGCTTGTAGATGTGTTTGTAAGGACAATGTGGGTTGTTTTGGACAAAATATGATAGGTGTGCAGTGACTTGATTTGATTTAGAGTGGATGATGGTGTGTTATAGTGAGAGAGCTTGATGATCAAAGGTGGATTTGATGGATGAAAAGGATTGAGCTTGAAGTGGTGGGTGAAAGGGATTGAAAGTTTCTGGAAATGTAGATTGAGGGTGAGTGAATGATGGCTCAGATGATGAGAGGGTGTCTAACCTCCCTAAATGGTGTAGAATGAGGGTTTATATAGAGTGAAATAAGGGGGGAAGTGCAAGGTTTTGAAGTGGGGGGTCTAATGGGGTGTTTTAGGCCTACCCTGAGGTCTATCAGTTGCATGCGAGCAACAGAAAAATGGCTGGGTGGCAGCCATTCAGTTGGAATCTCATCATTAGATGCTCTGCCACCGACAGACTGGACAGAGCTTGAGCGCTCAACCCCCCTTTGAGCACAGTGGCTGGTTCTGGTTTATGTTGGTATTTTGAAGGGTATTTTGGTCATTTGGATTGGTATAGGTTATTTAGGAATGATTTGGAGTGGTTTGAGGTTGTTTGGGACAAGTTCAAGCCTTTCTCTTAACCCTGAGGTATTTACGGGTGATTTTTCTCATCATCGGGAGTGCTTGGCAAGTATCCCGGGTAAAAATCGGGGTGTCTACAATAAACCAGATGACGGAAGGAATAGAGTTCACACCATACGACTACATAATTGATGAGAATCTCTCGGCGCCTCAGGTGCAAATTTTGAAAAATTGTAACATTATGGTGTTGAACGATGGTGTGGCCGACATTTGGGATCAGCAAATGGAGGAGAACATTTTGGCTAATGTATGGGCCAATCCAAATGAGGACATATCACTCGCTCCGCTATGGGTCGGAAACGATGAGGTTTGGGCCGTCAATGAGGCTGCAATGGAAAATGGAGATGTATGGAGTGAAGCAACGGTGGAGGGGATTACCAAGGGTTTGGAAGAGGCTAACATTGGGAAAGGAAAGAGAAAAGCGAAGGGGGATCTTGTTGATTTTTACACGGACTACACTGATTTGTGGGGGGATGATCTTGATTCGGTTCTTCATCTTCTCCGAAGTGGTCGGTTTTACCAGCCTCCACAAGTGTTCACCGGAAATACCTCTAACCCACCTCTAAATACCATAAACCAGCCTCATGTCAACCCAGCTCCACAAAATAACCCAGTTCCAAACAATCTCGGTGACCCAGTTGCTAACCCCACCGACTTCCAAAACTTTTTTGACCCACCAGCCAACCAGTCCCACGCTACATCTGCAGCTAACAACCGTGTTTCCCGTCCAAAACCTCCTCCTAATGCAACAACCGAAGAAAACCCCATCCAAAAATAACTTGAGAAAACCCCAGTTGCCATGACCATTTAGGGGCTGCTCATGAGCTCCAGTGAGCATCGCCAAAAGCTTGTCCAAGCCTTATCCTGCATGAAGATTGCTCCCGACACCACACCCGAAGCCATGATGGCCGCCATTATAACCCGACCTACCAAGCATACCATAACTTTCACCGAGGTTGATCTGCCGCTTGAGGGAACGACCACAACAAACCATTGCTTGTCACCATGAAGTGCATGGGGAAATGGGTTCTTGTTGTGTTGGTTGATAATGGATCTGCACTCAATGTTTGTCCTCTTCGAACTGCTCAGTGTTTGGGCTTTAAGCCGAAGGATTTTACACCATCTAATCTCATTGTTAGAGCTTATGACAACACTGGTCGCAGCGTGCTTGGGATGGTAGAAATGGAGATTGCAGCTGAAGGGTTCAAGTCGGTGGTGGAGTTTCATGTCCTCGAGATAACAGCTTCATTTAACCTACTCTTGGGTCGCCCTTGGATGCATCGACCTGACATTATGGCAGTTCCTTCCACTTTGCACCAAAAAGTCTTGCTTGGTTTAGAGAGTGGAACAGTTGCCATTTACGGGGATTCATGCATTCGCCCCATGCCAAGGACAATGCTCCACTATTAGAGATAATGCATGATGAGAACGACATCCAACTCGGAGGTTTTGCTTTTGATACTTCTGACGGTGTGTGCACGCTCCGTGTTGATGATGATTTCTTGATCAACACCACCGCCCTTGAGATGATGTGGAGGATGTCTTATTTGCCAGGCACTGGTTTGGGTCGAACTCACCAAGGGGTGGCTCAGTTTCTGGAACTCTCTTCTCAGCGAGGCCGTTTTGGGTTGGGATATGAGCCCACATTAAAGGAAATGCAAAGGGGGAAAACTGTCGGGGCAAGCAGCAGTGCAAACAACGAGATCCGCTTTGTCAGGGAGGGGTCAAATGCACCTTATCACGGCCAACTGGAGCCGTTTGTAAATGAAATAAATGGAGAGGTGTACCCAAGATTTGAAATCTTCGCTAACGATGCTTGGGACAACAAAGATGAGCATGAAAAGGTAGAGAAGCTAGTGAAAGAACTCAAAGCGGATTGGATGGAGGCTCTGGAGGGTAGGGTCCTACTGTCGATATTTGAAGAGGTCAGTCTAACAAGTAAGGATAAAGAGGAGGCAACAGTGATGATGCTCGGGCGGGAGGCCATCGAAGACCCCAGCCTACTGATTGTGGATGCCGTAGGAGGATATAAGAATTGCGTTTTCACACCTGTTGTAAAACTCACTGGCACTTCCACTAAGTCTGAGTTCGAGTTTGAGTCTGTACCTAGCTTTGAGCCTCGTGGCCCTCTGCGTCACCATTTTTCTTTTGAGTTCGAGTCCACTGCTATGTACCGCACCCCTGAGGGTTTCATGAATGAAATGGAATACAATTTCGCTTACTTTGCTGTTTTCGAAATAAATTGTGTTGATCCTGGAGCTCATGAGCAGCCCATGAGCTCATGATCTGTTTTCGAAATAAATTGTGCTGAGCATGCCTTACTTTGCTACTTTGCTTACTTTGATGGGACCGAGTATGAGGGAGAAATTCCCAAAGAACTTAGGTCCCTAATCGAAAGGGAAAATGAAAGGCATGCTCAGCCAATAAAAGAAGAAGTTATTTCAATAAACTTGAGAGATGAGGAAAATCCTCGCATGGTTCAAATCGGTTCCGGGCTATCTTCGGAGGAACAAAAGCTGCTCATTGATTTACTCAAAGAATTTGAAGAAGTTTTCGCTTGGTCTCACACATATATGCCCAGAATCGATCTTGAAATTGTGCAACACAGAATTCCTCTATATCCCGATGCAAAACCAGTAAAACAAAACTTGGCAATGGGATGCATGTTAGCGCAAGAAAGAGAAGCCGAGGTAGAAAAAGTGTTTATTACTTAAGCAAGAAGATGGTGGGAGCTAAAGAAAGATACACCCCGTTGGAAAAGACGTGATGGGCTCTTGTTTGGGCCTCCAAAAAGTTAAGGCACTACATGCTGGCCTATTTGGTGTTGTTAATTTCTCGGATGGACCTTCTCAAATATCTATTCGAGAAACTGGCACTCACTGGAAAGCTGGCATGATGGTTGCTCTTATTGGCTGAATTTGAGCTTAAGTATGTTACTCGAAAATCGGTGAAAGGAAGGGCTGTGGCTGAATTCCTGGCAGACCATTCAATAGAGGGACCCGAAGATACGGAATTTCAATTCCCTAATGAAAATGTTATGACCGTGGTGGCTGACGATATTTGGAACTTGTACTTCGATTGAGCCGCTAATCATAAGGGATTTGGAATTGGGGTGTTGTTAGTATCACCCGAAGGACCGTACATTCCTCTTTCTTTCAAGTTAAACTTTGAAGTCACTAATAATCAAGCAGGCTATGAGGCATGCATTGTAGGAATGGAAGATGCCCTCGAAATCGGGGTAAGGAAGTTAGAAGTGGTGGGGGATTCAAATTTGGTTGTTTCTCAAGCCAATGGTGATTGGAAATTACGAGAGGAGAAATTGAAGTCGTATCATAAGGATCTTGACGACTTGATTCACCAATTTGAGCAAGTCACTTACACGCACATTCCAAGAATGAAGAACCAATTCGCAGATACACTTGCTACTTTGGCGTCCATGGTTGAGTTACCAGTAGGGGTTAGAATGAGACCAATCATGATTGAGCAAAGAAATCGACCGACCTATGAGTATGTGATGAGTGTTGATGAAGTCGGCGATGGTCTGCCTTGGTACCATTATATTTGGAATTTGGTTGAAAATGGAGAATATCCCGAAGGAGCAAACAAGAAGGATTGGATAGCATTGCAAAGGTTGGCGTCACAATACATCATTTGTGGGGGAAGGCTGTACAAAAGGTCATACTGTGGCATGCACAAGTTATGTATCCATGGTGATGACACGAAAAGGGTAATGGAGGAGATTCATGAGGGAGTTTGTGGTCCTCACATGAGTGGGATGATGCTGGCAAAGAAAATTCTGAGGCATGGGTATTTCTGGTCGGCCATGGAAACAGATTGCATCGAGTACGTGCGGAGATGTCATAAATGCCAAGTCCATGCTAATCTCATGCATGTCCCGCCTACTGAGCTGCATACGATGGCATCACCGTAGCCTTTCTCAATGTGGGGCATAGATGTGATTGGGAGAATCACGCCACCGGCATCAAATGGTCACAAGTTCATCTTGGTGGCGGTTGATTACTTCACGAAATGGGTGGAAGCAGCTTCTTATGCCACGCTGACTGCAGTGCAAGTGGCTCATTTCATCAAGCAGAACATCATTTACCGATATGGGGTCCCGCATGTGTTTGTGTCAAATAATGGGGTGCATTTCAAGGGAAGAGTAGCGGAGGTGCTTGAGGAGTTCTAAGTTCAGGTGCATAAGTCGACGGTATACCGACCACAGACTAATGGGGCCGTAGAAGCTGCAAACAAGTCAATCAAGAACATTCTGGAGAAAACCATTGAATCATCCAGGGACTAGCATGAAAAATTACCATTAGCACTATGGGGGTATCGTACTTCTATCCGTACTCCGACAGGGACAACACCCTATTCATTGGTTTACGGTATGGAGGCGGTACTCCCCATTGAGCTTGAAGTACCGTCCCTAAAGGTGATGATGGAAAGTGAGATCGATGAGGCTGATTGGTTAAGTGATAGGTTTGCGAAGTTAATATTGTTTGATGAAAGACGGCTACGGGCACTATATCACATTCAGGGATATCAGAGGAGGATTGCTCGCGCGTTCAACAAGAAGGTGAAATCCAGAGACTTGATTGAAGGAGATATGGTCATGAAGGAGATCCGGGCGCCAATATTTGATCCATGGGAGAAATTCAGGCCAAAGTGGGCAGGACCATACATTATCAAGACCATACTCAACGGTGGAGTAGCAGTGATCATTGATTTGGATGGCAACGAGTTCAACAATCTTGTCAATTTGGACCAACTCAAGCGGTATTACCCCTGAGAGATGCTCGTTGGGTGAAAAACAGCAAGGGCGGGCCGACCCAAGCAAAATTCAGAGCAAGCCTGCTAGTTTGAAAACCCTCATTGGGCGGCCTAGGAAAAATTTAAGGCAAAAATTCAAAAAGAGCTCACTGGACCGAAAACCTGAAAAGGCGATACCAAGCAAAATTTAGAGCGCAAAAGGAGAGTGTTAATACCCGAGCGAACCATTCCCTGAACTACGTCATGACCTGATTCCTTCCAAAAGGATACGTAGGCAGCCTCATCTTGGGGTTTAGTCTAAATCCGCTGAGTTGGTTCACACTCTCACAATACCAAAGGAGATAGCATATGGAATCGAATGAATCAAGAGGGGGAAACCCTCATAATTCAATTTTATTTCAAATAATTTGTTCGATTACATGAGTTGAGCATAAAAGCCTAAAGACAACAAGCAACAAGCCACACTCAAAAGAAAAACAACTACATGGATACACCATTTATTTTGGGAAACAGCTTAGTTAAGTCGAGAGAGTCAGTCCACAATGTTGCCAAATCTTGCTCTTAATTCCCTCCTCAGCCATTGGCGGTAGCCTAATCACAGATTGATGCTTGGATATTGGTCTCGAACCCAAGTCACTCTGCTACCCCAATTGCGATGATAAGCCTCAACAACTGAATGCTTGAACTCGGGGAGATGAAAATCATCAGGGTATGAGAACTCCACGTCTTGACGAATGCCAAATTGATGGAGCATATGCTATGGAAAGTAGAAGGTGAGGCCTGTCAATCCTGCCAAAACCACCCAAGAATGGCCCATGTGGTTGGTCGTTATAGTCGGCAGAGGCAACCAGTGGCACCTCCAAACAATGTGATCCTCCTCCAAAGCCATAAAAAAATCCAACCATTCATCCACACTGTTGCGAACCTCCATAAAGCGCCTGTTTCCCCAAGTACTAGCCTGATAAACCCAATCGTTTACTGGATCCGCAATATGGAATGGGTAAAACATAATTGCCTTTGGGAAGGGCAGAACACGCGCCCTAATCAGCCACCACGAGAGGGATGCTAGCTCGGCACCACATAAGGAGTCCTTAAGCCCTATGCCGAGCAGGGTTGACCATGAATAAGATCAAGATAATGAAATAAATTTAATGTACCAGGATGTGCTAGCTCGGCGTGAGTCACGGAGGGGTGTCCCTATCACGGCCGAGCTGGGTAGGCTACGAATACAGCCTAATAGCGTTCTGGAATACATAGTTCAGCTCGGCGAGGGGAGCTGAGCTATGTACGAGTCATGCCGAGCTACGTGGAGGCAGACACCGCTTCATATGTGGCGTTGAGACATTCCAGAAGATTCTTAAGTGGTTCCTTACGAGATAAGGAGCAATCCCGTAAATAAAGGGATTGATGTAAGTAATCCCAATGTGATTAGGAATGTACTGCATTTAGGGAAGAATCCCATATGGAAGGGAGGTCTACTGCACTATGCCCATGAAGAAAGGTACGTTGTGAAACCCATTCATACGCCTTGTTCTTTGCTTGATTAGTGAGCCCAATACTAACCTAAGCATCGGAGGGCCTTTGCCAACGAGAGGCAAAGGTGCTCTAACCCTTTCTCTCTCTTGCAGATCGAGGGTTGCACCAAGGAAGCACGTGATCCAGATCTACGTGGATTTTATCCCCGTACAATTGGCGGCGTCTGTGGGAAACGCTTACAAAAAGTTCTTCCTTTCGAATAATCAACTATGGTGGCTTCAGAGCCCATCATCCAAACTCCCCGACGAGATACGGTGGAGGAAGACATCGAAACCACTCCTGTACACACTATGAGAAAGAGTGCAAGGGCAGACAAAACTCCTGCGGCACCAAAGGCCCCACAGAAGAAACCTGCTGCGAAGAAATTTAACATAGGGCATATCCCTGAAATTCCAAGGTTCAGGGATACACGCCTGGTAATCCATGATTCCCCAAGATCTGATGAGCGACGAAGGCGCTCAAAACACCACCACGAGATAGGGGAATCTCACCCCGTCGTGAGAGAGGGAGGAGTCCCCTGAGAAGAAAGGATCACAGGCGAACAAGGGATCAAGAACGGGAGGATAGCCTCGATCGAAGAGAACAAGAGGCAAAAGAGTTGGCACGAGAAGTCACTCGACGTGAACGAGAGATTCAGGATCTAAACCGGAACCTGATGGATCCCTTGTTAAAATAATAAATGAAAAAAAAAATAGCTATGATGCCTTGTTAGTTTCCTTTGCTCACGGACACGTTCCGTGTAGCATGACAAAGAAAGAAAGAGCCATCATCGTGATGATGCCTCCACCAGAAGAGCAGTCTCTCCACGAAAGAGGAGAGAGAGAAGTGATTCTCTCGAAAAGGAGGAAAGAAGAAAGCATGCTAGGGACATATACGAGAGATCTGGTTCCAATGAGCAACCCCCAGTCTGGTATCAAAAGAGAAGAGAGACTGGCCGAGCAGAGGGAGGCCCGAAAATTGCACGAGAGGCAGCTAAGGAAGCCTTAGATCAAATCTCAAAGTCACCCCTGGCCCATTGGATCCGGGCAGAAAAGACCCCGAGCAGGGTAAAGCACTCCGCATTCATACCTTACGAGACCAATACGGACCCAGTGGCCCACATTCAACACTACCAACAGGCCATGTTCATGCATGAGCAAGATGATGCTTTGTTGTGCAAGATGTTCCCGTCCAGCTTGGGAAAGGTGGCCCTCAGTTGGTATCACAAACTCTCGGAGGGGTCAATTCTATGCTGGACTCAACTTGCCGAGGAGTTTACGGCTCGTTTCTTGACCAGCCGAGCAGCTCCAAAGACTTTTGACGCACTCACCTCTATGAGACAGAGGGATGATGAAACACTAAGACAATATTCCAAACGTTATTGGGAGACTTTCAATGAGATTGAAAATTGTAGTGAAGAGTATGCTTGGCAACTTTCAAGACAAGCTTTCCCATGCATAGCAAGCTACGAGAATCGCTTACTATGCACACAGTCAATACTGTGGCCAAACTTATGGAGAGAATCCAGGAGCATGCTCGGGTGAAGGACGACATCTTACAAGCTGGGAGGAAGATCGTGGCTGGACAGCCCTAGCTTCCCTAAAAGAAAGCAGTAGGGTCCAAGGTGTACAAGAAGGAGTACACAACGGGGAGGAAAGATTATGCACAACAGAAGAAGGACAAAGCTGACCCAGACCCCAAGTCCTATTTCAGCATTATGGCAACGTTCAACGTCCCAATCTACAAAATGTTATACAGAATCAAGAACTAGCCATGGTTTAGAAGGCCCCCCTAAGATGACAGGGAACCCAGAGAAAAGAAGGGCCACCAATCAGCATTGTAGCTACCACAGGGATTGGGGCCACATGACTGAAGATTGTGTGGAATACAAGAAGTTCTTGGACGAGAAAGTAGCAGAAGGCCACTTGAAGGAATTTCTGGTGGATGACTAGAAGGATGCTGAGCAGATTGAAGAGTTGGCCTACGAGAAAGGTCCAAAGGGAATAATCCATATGATACATGGATTGGTGGCCCCATACATCCACAATGAGATTAGGCACATCCAGAGGGTTAATGGACAAGCAAAGCAAGTCATGAAGCTCAGCCAGAAGAGGCCAAGGACTGAGGGGGTGATGGAGGTTCCCATTACTTTCTCTGACGATGATTTGGACGGAGTAATAATGCCTCATAACAATGCATTGGTTATATCCTTACGAATAGGAGAGTACGACGTGGAGAAGATCTTGGTAGATCAATGAGCGAGCACATAAATTATGTACTATCATACCTTTAAAAAGATGGAGCTCCCGCCGAGCTCATTGCAGAAGTGCCTGGTCCCTCTGGTCGGCTTCAGTGCACAGACGGTGTGCCCTATGGGAAAGGTCACAATGCATGTCCGAGCGGGATCAGTTGTTCTAAAAACTGACTTCTTGGTGGTAGACCTCCCTTCTTCCTATAACGTGATTATAGGAAGAACGTGGATGCACAAGATGAAGGCCATCCCCTCAACGTTTCATCAAAAGATCAAGTATCTAGGGGCAGATGGCATTGAGTGTATTAGGGGAAACCAGAAGGTCGCCGACCAATGCTTCAACATGGTCTTAAAGAAATCCACAAGGACCAAGCTTGTTCAGATAATTGAAGTACTAGATCAGCCGACCATGGAGGACGTTGGAGGAGACCCCACCAAGAAGATGGTGGAAGGATTAAAAAAGATTCAGATCAAAGAAGATGACCCAGAGAGGCATTTCCTGGTCGGCGAGACCTTTGCCGAGCAGGAGGAGAACGAATTAGTTACTTTCCTAAAAGACCACATTGATGTTTTTGCTTGAATACCCAGGAGATGCCTGGGATAGACCCTGAGGTGATTTGCCATCACTTGAATGTGGATCCACAGCATAAACCAGTTGTACAAAAGGCAAGGAGGTCAACGCCACAGCACGCTGACGCTGTGATTGAAGAGGTAGATCGGTTGCTCTAAGCGGATACCATACGAGAGGTGAGCTATCCAGAGTGCTGGCTAACACTGTTGTGGTCAAGAAGAAAAACGGAAAGTGGAGAGTCTGTGTCGATTTCACCAGCTTCAACAAGGCATGTCCTAAGGACAGCTTTCCACTCCCCCCGATTGATCAGCTGGTGGACGCCACTGCGGGCTATGAAAGGATGAGCTTCCTTGACGCATATCGGGGATACCCTCAGATAGCCATGTATGAACCCGACCAGGAGAAGACGTCCTTCATCTCACTAAGAGGCCTATATTGCTATAAGGTCATGCCATTTGGGCTAAGGAATGCAAGAGCAACCTATCAGAGGTTGGCCACCAAGATGTTCAAAGAACAGCTCGGCAAGACCATGGAGATTTATATAGACGACATGGTGGTAAAAAACAAGGTGAAACCTGACTACCTAGCCG
Organism: Vaccinium myrtillus; assembly: GCA_016920895.1. NCBI lineage: Eukaryota > Viridiplantae > Streptophyta > Magnoliopsida > Ericales > Ericaceae > Vaccinium > Vaccinium myrtillus. Next base: position 15,765,427 of record CM029278.1, on the reverse strand, counting down.
ACATGAAGGTGACTTTTGACATTCTAAGGAAATATAAGTTGAAGTTGAATGCTTCAAAATGTGCCTTGGGGGTCAGCTCGGGAAAGTTCTTAGGGCACCTGGTGACCAAGAGGGGGGTTGAGGCCAATCCAGATCAGATTACTACACTTTAGAACCTCCAAAGTCGTAAGACCACGAAGGAGGTCCAAAAACTAATAGGGATGGCAGCAGCTCTGAATCATTTTATTAGCAAATCTTCAGACCGTTGCAAACCGTTCTTTCAGCTTTTGAAGAAGAGAGAGGGATATGAATGGGGAGTCGAGCAGGAACACGCGTTCCAAGCATTAAAAGACTACCTATCTTCACCTCTCCTATTCTCTACTCCAGAAGCTGGGGAGCGGTTGATACTGTATTTGGCAGTGTTCGAGCATGCAGTCAGTTCGGTTCTCCTACGAGTAAGGGTGACAGAGCAGGCTCCAGTGTATTTTGTGAGCAAAACCTTATTGGATGCCGAAACGCGATACTTACCCTTGGAAAAACTGGTGTATGCTCTTGTCATAGCCTCAAGGAAACTGCCACACTATTTTTTACAGCACCCCCCCATTACAGTATTTACAAAATACCCGTTGAGGGCTCTACTACGAAAAGCAGACTTCTCTGGAAGGATCTCAAAGTGGTCAATTGAGTTAAGCCAGTTTGATCTGGACTATCAGCCCAGGACGGCAATCAAAGGGCAAATTTTGGCTGACTTTGTGGCTAAGTTCACTCCAACAGTAGCTCCACCACCACCTACTCTCCACGAGAAGGAACAGGGAAACATTCCCGAACAGCCAACGAGAGTGGCCGAACAATAGCCTGATGAATGGAATTTATATGTTGATGGGTCAGCTTGCAACAAGGGGTTAGGAGCAGGAGTGGTGCTCTTCTCCCCAGAGGGTTTATTGCTAGAGCAAGCACTGAGATTGGGGTTTAGTGCCACCAACAACGTGGCAGAATATGAAGCCTTTCTCGCTAGACTTAGGAGTGCCCTAGAACTCAAGGTAAGTAAGTTAAGGGTGTTTTGTGATTCACAGTTAGTTGTTAATCAACTTTCAGGGGAGTATGCCACAAAAAGCGAGAAGATGGCTGCATATTCAGAAGCAGCCAAGGACCTACTTGACAAGTTTGACAGAGTCCATATCCAACAAATCAGCTCGGGTGCAGAATGCACATGCAGATTCACTGGCTTGCTTAGGGTCAGCAGTCAATACGGAGTACCTCCAAACAGTGACTGTGGACTACTTGAGTGCACCAAGTATTGGCTGAGTAGTGGAATTGGTAATGGAAACAGAGCTTAGGACGAGCTGGATGGACCCAATAGTGGCATACCTACGAGATGGGACGTTGCTAGAGGACAAGAGGGAAGCCCACAAGATCAGAACCAAGTTTGTACGTTTCTGGCTCTCCCCAGAAGGTAAGCTTTATAGAAAATCCTTTCTTGGTCCCTATTTGTTATGTGTACATCCAACTTGGTCCAAAAATTCTGCATGAGATCCATGCTGGGACATGTGGAGGACATACAGGAGGACGGTCCATAGCCCACCGAGCAATATCCCAGGGATATTGGTGGCCATACATCAAGACTTGTGAAAAGTGCCAAAGGTATTCACCTCTCATTCGAGCCACAGCAGAAGATCTCCTTCCTTTGACAAGCCCATGGCCATTTGCACAATGGGGATTGGATATCGTGGGTCCTCTCCCCATGGCAACAGGGAAACGAAAATTCCTACTCATTGCACGGATTACTTTACTAAGTGGATAGAGGGCGAAGCCTTGGCCAAGATCACAGAGGCCATGGTGGAGAAATTTGTCTAGAATAAGATCATCACAAGATTTGGAGTCCCCTACTCCATCATCTCAGATAAATGGTCTCAGTTCGGGAAAAAGTTCAAAGCATTCTGTGCCCAGTACGGCATTAGGAATTACTACTCTACCCCGGCTTACCCGTAGAGTAATGGGCAAGCAGAGGCCTCAAACAAGACTATTATCCTTAAAAGTCTTAAGAAGAGGCTGGAGAGCAAGAAGGAAAAGTGGCCAGACGAGCTGCCAGCAGTGCTTTGGGCATACAGGACCACTCCACGGCGATCTACGGGAGAGATGCCATACTCCCTTGCTTATGGAACAGAAGCAGTTATTCCACCAGAGATTGGCCTGACGACTAATCGTACTGCTCTTGTGAAATCTGGTGGCAACGATAAAGCCCTAGCCGAGCAGCTTGACCTTGCCAAGGAAAAGAGAGAGCGTGCACTAATCACTTTGGCAGCATACCAGGAGCAGCTACGAAGAAGCTACAATAAAAAAGTGGAGCCAAGGAAATTCAACGTGGGAGACCTAGTTCTGAGGAAAGTTTTGGCTAACACCAAGGTATCCTCAGATGGCAAACTTGGGGCGAACTGGGAAGGCCTATACAAGATAGTTGGTATAGCTGGTATTGGAGCTTATTGATTGACCGACCTGAATGGAGACCCAGCACCACGGCCGTGGAAAGTACATAATTTGTGAAGTTTTTACCAATAATTTGTTTCTTCTTTGGTGACTTTGAATACAGTCACATCTTTTTCAAAGTGAATACGAATATATTCACGTTTATTTTTAGTACTTAGTTAGGATTACGAAAAAAATCACCAGTGTTGGCTATTTAGATTATTGTCTTTCTTGCTATTGCAAACATTAATGAAATTGCTTTTCTTTTACTTATGCATTTGAATATGAACCAAAATAGTCTGAAATTTTGATTCCTATTGGGGAGCAAAGCGTGTATATGCCCTTAGACATTTTAATTTGAACATAGGGAAATACAATAAGCTGGATATGAAGAAATTCAGCCTTTCCTAAGTACGAAAAAACTTAGGATTGCAACGAACATTGCAACAAAATCTCCTAAGTATGAAGAAACTTAGGATTGCAATGAATATTGCAACAAAATCTCCCAAGTATGAAGAAACTTAGGATTGCAACGAATATTGCAACAGAAATCTCCTAAATATGCAGACACTTAGGATCACGACACCTATCACAGAAAATTCCTAAGTATGAAGATACTTAGCACAAACCTGCACTGGTAATTACAGAATAAGCACTAAGTATGAAAAAACTTAGCATGAAAACTCTATAGTACGAAAACACTTAGAATGTAGTTGATAAAAGCACGAGAAAGACTTAAAGTATGAGAGAACTTAAAACAACATCAGAGTATCAACAGGCCACAGGCGGCCGAACAAAGCCACGCAAGGTCGATCAAAGGTTAAAGCAAAGATTTGTTTATCAAAAGTAATAAGGCACTTAGGCCTCTTCACCGTGCTCGTCAGCAACAGTGGCAGAACTGGGATTGGGGGTTTCACCTTCAATGGCCGCCTCAGTAGTGTTACCATCACCATCTTGGAAGGTGAGGTCAACGATATCATTCTCAGTCTGAGTCTGCTCTGGAGGGAATTCAGGCTGGGCTTGAGCAGAGAGCTGAGCTTGGGCATCCAGTTGGGCCTGAGCATTGGGCTGAGCTTGGGCATTGAGCTGGGCCTGGGCTGCTAGAGCTTCCATTTGGCTCGGGAGCTCCATATCTGTCCACATAGGGGAGTCCTCTGGAAGCTCCATCTTTGTGCAACAACGTTTCCAGCTCGCCTCACAGAAAGCATCCTTCACTATTGGAGCTTATTGATTGACCGACCTGAATGGAGACCCAGCACCACGGCCGTGGAAAGTACATAATTTGTGAAGTTTTTACCAATAATTTGTTTCTTCTTTGGTGACTTTGAATACAGTCACATCTTTTTCAAAGTGAATACGAATATATTCACGTTTATTTTTAGTACTTAGTTAGGATTACGAAAAAAATCACCAGTGTTGGCTATTTAGATTATTGTCTTTCTTGCTATTGCAAACATTAATGAAATTGCTTTTCTTTTACTTATGCATTTGAATATGAACCAAAATAGTCTGAAATTTTGATTCCTATTGGGGAGCAAAGCGTGTATATGCCCTTAGACATTTTAATTTGAACATAGGGAAATACAATAAGCTGGATATGAAGAAATTCAGCCTTTCCTAAGTACGAAAAAACTTAGGATTGCAACGAACATTGCAAGAAAATCTCCTACGTATGAAGAAACTTAGATTGCAATGAATATTGCAACAAAATCTCCCAAGTATGAAGAAACTTAGGATTGCAACGAATATTGCAACAGAAATCTCCTAAATATGCAGACACTTAGGATCACGACACCTATCACAGAACATTCCTAAGTATGAAGATACTTAGCACAAACCTGCACTGGTAATTACAGAATAAGCACTAAGTATGAAAAAACTTAGCATGAAAACTCTAAAGTACGAAAACACTTAGAATGTAGTTGATAAAAGCACGAGCAAGACTTAAAGTATGAGAGAACTTAAAACAACATCAGAGTATCAACAGGCCACAGGCGGCCGAACAAAGCCACGCAGGGTCGATCAAAGGTTAAAGCAAAGATTTGTTTATCAAAAGTAATAAGGCACTTAGGCCTCTTCACCGTGCTCGTCAGCAACAGTGGCAGAACTGGGATTGGGGGTTTCACCTTCAATGGCCGCCTCAGTAGTGTTACCATCACCATCTTGGAAGGTGAGGTCAACGATATCATTCTCAGTCTGAGTCTGCTCTGGAGGGAATTCAGGCTGGGCTTGAGCAGAGAGCTGAGCTTGGGCATCCAGTTGGGCCTGAGCATTGGGCTGAGCTTGGGCATTGAGCTGGGCCTGGGATGCTAGAGCTTCCATTTGGCTCGGGAGCTCCATATCTGTCCACATAGGGGAGTCCTCTGGAAGCTCCATCTTTGTGCAACAACGTTTCCAGCTCGCCTCACAGAGAGCATCCTTCACTATTGGAGCTTATTGATTGACCGACCTGAATGGAGACCTAGTACCACGGCCGTGGAACGTACATAATTTGAGAAGTTTTTACCAATAATTTGTTTCTTCTTTGGTGACTTTGAATACAGTCACATCTTTTTCAAAGTGAATACGAATATATTCACGTTTATTTTTAGTACTTAGTTAGGATTTCGAAAAAAATCACCAGTGTTGGCTATTTAGATTATTGTCTTTCTTGCTATTGCAAACATTAATGAAATTGCTTTTCTTTTACTTATGCATTTGAATACGAACCAAAATAGTCTGAAATTTGATTCCTATTGGGGAGCAAAGCGTGTATATGCCCTTAGACATTTTAATTTGAACATAGGGAAATTCAATAAGCTGGATATGAAGAAATTCAGCCTTTCCTAAGTACGAAAAAACTTAGGATTGCAACGAACATTGCAACAAAATCTCCTAAGTATGAAGAAACTTAGATTGCAATGAATATTGCAACAAAATCTCCCAAGTATGAAGAAACTTAGGATTGCAACGAATATTGCAACAGAAATCTCCTAAATATGCAGACACTTAGGATCACGACACCTATCACAGAACATTCCTAAGTATGAAGATACTTAGCACAAACCTGCACTGGTAATTACAGAATAAGCACTAAGTATGAAAAAACTTAGCCTGAAAACTCTAAAGTATGAAAACAATTAGAATGTAGTTGATAAAAGCACGAGCAAGACTTAAAGTATGAGAGAACTTAAAACAACATCAGAGTATCAACAGGCCACAGGCGGCCGAACAAAGCCACGCAGGGTCGATCAAAGGTTAAAGCAAAGATTTGTTTATCAAAAGTAATAAGGCACTTAGGCCTCTTCACCGTGCTCGTCAGCAACAGTGGCAGAACTGGGATTGGGGGTTTCACCTTCAATGGCCGCCTCAGTAGTGTTACCATCACCATCTTGGAAGGTGAGGTCAACGATATCATTCTCAGTCTGAGTCTGCTCTGGAGGGAATTCAGGCTGGGCTTGAGCAGAGAGCTGAGCTTGGGCATCAAGTTGGGCCTGAGCATTGGGCTGAGCTTGGGCATTGAGCTGGGCCTGGGCTGCTAGAGCTTCCATTTGGCTCGGGAGCTCCATATCTGTCCACATAGGGGAGTCCTCTGGAAGCTCCATCTTTGTGCAACAACGTTTCCAGCTCGCCTCACAGAGAGCATCCTTCACTATTGGAGCTTATTGATTGACCGACCTGAATGGAGACCCAGTACCACGGTCGTGGAACGTACATAATTTGAGAAGTTTTTACCAATAATTTGTTTCTTCTTTGGTGACTTTGAATACAGTCACATCTTTTTCAAAGTGAATACGAATATATTCACGTTTATTTTTAGTACTTAGTTAGGATTACGAAAAAAATCACCAGTGTTGGCTATTTAGATTATTGTCTTTCTTGCTATTGCAAACATTAATGAAATTGCTTTTCTTTTACTTATGCATTTGAATACGAACCAAAATAGTCTGAAATTTTGATTCCTATTGGGGAGCAAAGCGTGTATATGCCCTTAGACATTTTAATTTGAACATAGGGAAATTCAATAAGCTGGATATGAAGAAATTCAGCCTTTCCTAAGTACGAAAAAACTTAGGATTGCAACGAACATTGCAACAAAATCTCCTAAGTATGAAGAAACTTAGATTGCAATGACTATTGCAACAAAATCTCCCAAGTATGAAGAAACTTAGGATTGCAACGAATATTGCAACATAAATCTCCTAAATATGCAGACACTTAGGATCACGACACCTATCACAGAACATTCCTAAGTATGAAGATACTTAGCACAAACCTGCACTGGTAATTACAGAATAAGCACTAAGTATGAAAAAACTTAGCATGAAAACTCTAAAGTACGAAAACACTTAGAATGTAGTTGATAAAAGCACGAGCAAGACTTAAAGTATGAGAGAACTTAAAACAACATCAGAATATCAACAGGCCACAGGCGGCCGAACAAAGCCACGCAGGGTCGATCAAAGGGTAAAGCAAAGATTTGTTTATCAAAAGTAATAAGGCACTTAGGCCTCTTCACCGTGCTCGTCAACAACAGTGGCAGAACTGGGATTGGGGGTTTCACCTTCAATGGCCGCCTCAGTAGTGTTACCATCACCATCTTGGAAGGTGAGGTCAACGATATCATTCTCAGTCTGAGTCTGCTCTGGAGGGAATTCAGGCTGGGCTTGAGCAGAGAGCTGAGCTTGGGCATTGTGGACGGTCGACTTCCACGCGCCGGTTGGAATTTGATTTGAAAAATAGAGTCGCCACCCGGGTTTTTAGAAAATGATTTGGGACCCGAGAAACCGTTTTGAGAAATGATTGGGAAAATGATTTATAAAACAATTTGAAAACCAGAGATTCGTTTTTGGATTCGGGAGCCAGGTTACGAACGGGGAAGGGTTTTAATGCACCCCGTTTGCCCGATTAAAAATCGGTCTTTACTAGACATTTGTGGGATTTTTAGAAAGCGTTTTAATGCCGAACATTAGCAAATAATCATTTAAGCAAAGCAGACGATAATAATGAAAACTGAGCTGCTAACATATAATTTACAGCAAGCATGTAAAGAAAACTCAGAATTTAAACTGTTCATGCAGGGGACTGTTCAAAAATTTGATTTTTACACGAAAAGTGTGCCGTGCGGCACAATGGATGTACCGTGCGGCCCTGTTCATCAACTAAACGGTCAAATTTTCAAAGGAGCGCCGTACGGCACTTCAAGTGTACCGTGCGGTACATGGGGAGTGCCGTGCGGCACTGTTGGCTGCACAACAGTTCAAACTTTGGTTTTCGAAAATCATGAAACACAGATGCATATGAGGCATGAAATACAGTTAAAAACAAACCATTTTGAGTGAGAAAATGATATGCTTAAATGGGAGATGTTCCTCCTCGTTGAATCGCTCCGTCCACGGCGATGTTTTCACCGTACGACGCGACCGGGAGGTGTGAAATGAAAATGGTTTTTGCTATACCACGGGTGTACCGAATGTGGAGATGATATTGATCATCATCCCACATTCGGCATCCCCCCCCTTAGGGCATCAAGTTACGAAATTGGCGAAACGGGATTATACCTTGGTTTGGAAACTCTCAGATTGAGCTTCCTTTTTGGACTGCTGATTGTGGCTTGAGCTCCTTCCAATGCTTGCAAAGTTACTTCTCAGTATGGTATAGGAGGTTCGGTTGAAAGTCTGATGGATTTTGCTGATGATCAATGGAGACTTTGGAGCGAAAAATAGAGCAATGGGTTTCGGATTGCAACTGGATTGAGATAGATTTCTGGGGCTTGAGGGTGTTGGTATTAAGTGATTTTGAGTATGAGAAGAATTTAGGAGTAGAACTCAAGAGAGGTTTTCCACGGTTTTTCTCATAAATTTTCCCCCCCGATCCTTTCCTCGTCGGAATCGATTGGTTTATATAGGGAAGGAGTGATCTTGATCTCCAAGTTTTCTTCCTCTCCACTCAAAGGAATGATGGCTCTGAGGTAAGTTTTTCATCCTCGCACGAAATCATAATGAACAGAGGAGCGAATTCGTCAACAATTCGAGCTGCTGGGCACTCTGCAAAAGCTGTGTGACAAGTGACAGTGCCGTACGGCACACAAACTGTGCCGTGCGGCACACTTACTGTGCCGTGCGACACACCTGACCGCCAAAATTCAAAAATTTGCTTGGGCAGTGCCGTGCGTGAGAGGTGAGTACCGTACGGTACTGTTGACTGAGTTGACCTGGAGAATTTCAATCCGGGTATTTCCTTTCATCATTGGGGATTAAGGTGTACGAGAGACTCATTTTGGGGTGTCTACAGGCATCCAGTTGGGCCTGAGCATGGGCATTGAGCTGGGCCTGGGCTGCTAGAGCTTCCATTTGGCTCGGGAGCTCCATATCTGTCCATATAGGGGAGTCCTCTGGAAGCTCCATCTTTGTGCAACAACGTTTCCAGCTCGCCTCACAGAGAGCGTCCTTCACTACAGGCATCTGAGCTAGGTAGTTCTCAGTTATCTCTATAACGGCTCAGTCATACTCAGCTTCAGCCTTGGTCTGGGCAGTAGCTAACTCTTGGCGGAGGTTTTGCTCGATCTTAGCAGATTGTCTTTTCTGCTCGGACAGCTTGCCCTTCAGCCTCTTAGCTTCCTCCCTAGCCTCATTCAGCAGCTGAACATTAGCAACACTTTCTTTCTCATCTCTCTCAACCCTCTTCTGGACAGAAGAGATCTCTTTTTTGAGCTCCTTTTCACTATCCTTAGCTTTTTCAAGGCCTGCTGAAGCCTTTTGCATGATCTACAAAGGAGGCACAATTGATAGTTAACAAATAGCGGAAGATAATGAGTATAGAAGGTGGTACAATTTTTATACCTTAGCGCTTGATTGAAAAATAGATTTCATCAGGGCATCGTAGGAGCAACCCTTCTCTCTCTCCATGTCTAGGGGCAAGAGTGCCGCCCTGGAAACGCCATAAGCAACGTCAACGGAGGAGATCTTGTTGATCATGGTAAGAGGAGTACCGTCCAGGAGACCAGGGCTGCACCAGCGGTGGTGAATTAGTCACGGCAAGACTGGAGCTCCCATCCCTAGTCCTTCGCCTTTGCAAAGGGGACTGAACTTCCTAGGGGCTCTCTAAAGGCCTCTTGTCTCTCTACTGTAGGGCAAGGGCGGCGGTCGTGGACAGAGGAGGACTGGTAGGGGTGATAGCTGGGGGAGCACGGGCACTGGGGATGCCAAGGCTCAGCTTGGAGAGGACATTGATTGGTTGTAGAGGCATGTTCTGATCAGGCGAAGGAGAATAATCTGAAGAATCTGAAAGCTAGTCATACTGCTCGGCTATTGTGGCAATAGCAGTACAACGTCTGTTCTCTTCTCTTTCCTCCTCTTCTTCTCCTACTACCCTGCCAAAAGTGCTCGACTCGTAGCGTGATGAGGTAATGATGGGGATGGCAGTAGGGATCTCTAGGATATGGGCGAAAGTGATTTGCTGTTGAGGGTCTCTTGGAGCTCGGGGACGTGTAACCCTTCTCCTTGACTGATCTCTACCAGATCTGGTCCGTCTCTGCTCGGCCGGAGCAAGCGGAGTGAGAAGAGGGGCAGTTGGGGGCCAAGGATTCCTCGTCCGGGGTTCACCTACTCTTCTAATTCCACCCCGGTAAGCCTAGGCCCACAGGCGTTGGCTCGAACCTGTTGAAGTATAGGGCCCAAGTGATTTCTTCACGATGGAGCCTGCTGTTGTTCAAGCGACCGCCCTGATTTATATTGCTCGATGCAGATGAAGAAAACAACACAAGAAAGATCAACTAATAGGACAGGATTAAGGGTATTTACATAAAAACCAAGGAACAAACAGAGGATCGAGTACTAACGTGGTCGGCCCACGACCGTGGGGCAGGCGAAACCAACAGTGTTCTCCTCTGTGTCTCTGGGTTCCTGACTGCCAGTGACTACAAGGTAGTCATCTGCTTCACCCTTCGAGGAATTGGGTAGGTCAGTGATGAGCTTTTCATCATGGCTCCTAGCCTTGAAGTAATATGAGATGTCTGCTGTAGGGACTACATTGTATAAAAAATGTAAATCCCACCAGTCCAAATGAAAGTTGAGGAGCCTATTTAGGGTGAGGGTGCCCTTGACTACCCTAACAAAGTTGGGGCATAACTGCATAGGGTTTAATCTACACCTACTGCAGACCTCCCTAAAAAATGGGTGAAGAGGGAACCTGAGACCACCCTCTACTATGAAAATCAGAGCAATATGAATCTTATCGTGGGTTTGACCTTCTTCCCCTAAATCGTCACGCCTGTTCAGTCGAAATTGAACATCATCAGGGATTTCATATTTTTCATGAAATGATTGGATTCTCTCAGCATTGCTGAGAAGGGCTCTGTGTCTACCCATTAGAAATAGATTAGGGTTTCACGATTGAAGCCCAGAAAGAGGGAGATGATGATGGAGATAGTAAAGAAAAGCGAGCAGAAACTAGAGATGGTGGTCTGAGATGAAGGGTACTTACGTGAAGAGGAAAGGCCTAAGAAGGGACTCTCCGATGGGAATGGAGGGAGGATTCCGACGGGAAGCAGAGACGATTTGGAAGTGTTTTTTGAAGAAAGCAAACTCTGGAACGACGGAAATGGCTTTCTCTCTCTCTCTCTCTCTCTCTCTCTCTCTCTCTCTCTCTCTCTCTCTCTCTCTCTCTTTCTCTTTCTCTTACTTTTTCTTTTGAAGCTGGGAAGTAAAGGAAGAAGAGTAAGAGTTTGGAAGTTTTAAGGGTTTTGAGGGAAGAATAATGATTATCCCACCCAAAACCCCAAAAAATAGGACATGACACATCCAAGCACGTCAACAAAAAACGTCCTTTGGGCTTATCTGGTGACTAACAGGTCACTTTACCTTTAATGCGAAAGCAGAGTTGCGTCCCATGTGAGGGGAAAGTGTGCAGAAGAGTGTATCAAGACCGTTGAAGCTCTGCACACTGCTGATGAATGACAGCAGTGGGCAGAGCTAGGGAGCAATTGGAGTGGGTAAAACTTAATTGCCCTTGGGAAGGGCAGAACACGCGCCCTAATCAGCCACCACGAGAGGGATGCTAGCTCGGCACCACATAGGGAGTCCTTAAGCCTTGTGCCGAGCAGGGTTGACCATGAATAAGGTCAAGATAATGAAATAAATTTAATGTACTAGGATGTGCTAGCTCGGCGTGAGTCACGAAGGGGTGTCCCTATCATGGCCAAGCTGGGTAGGCTACGAATATAGCCTAAAAGCGTTCTGGAATACATAGTTCAGCTCGGCGAGGGGAGCTGAGCTATGTACGAGTCATGCCGAGCTACGTGGAGGCACAACACCGCTTCATATGTGGCGGTGAGACATTCCAAAAGATTATTAAGCGGTTCCTTACGAGATAAGGAGCAATCCCGTAAATAAAGGGATTGATGTAAGTAATCCCAAAGTGATTAGGAATGTACTGCATTTAGGGAAGAATCCCATATGGAAGGGAGGTCTACTGCTGGACGAGATCCTGCTGTGTAAGGAAACATGAGGCCTAATAGGAAAGTCCTCTTAGGAAAAGGATTCCTAAAGTGAATAGGAAAGAGGGGCAACGTGATGCCCTAATCTACAAGCTATCCACAACTACAAATACAGCACTGTGCCCATGAAGAAAGGTACACTGTGAAACCCATTCATACACACTGTTCTTTGCTTGATTAGTGAGCCCAATACTAACCTAAGCATCGGAGGGCCTTTGCCGACGAGAGGCAAAGGTGCTCTAACCCTTTCTCTGTCTTGCAGATCTAGGGTTGCACCAAAGAAGCACGTGATCCAGATCTACGTGTATTTTATCCCTGTACACAATCAACCTCATCTTGTCACATAGCCACATTTGCCAAACCAAAAAGCCACTAGTCAAGCCAAGTCCAAAAAAAATCAACAAACCAGAAATCCAAGAAACCAAACCAAAACCAAAACCCAAACCTGAAGTAAAAGAGGACTCCTATCAAGCACATTGGTGCCCCGACCTCACCGCATCCAAGCCCATTAGAGTCTTTGCCAAAACCATGGGAACAACATCTTTTCGTTGTTCCAACTGCGCAGCAACAGAAACAATAGAGGGACTGGGATTGCCGTCGCTCGAAACCAACAGATATGTAGCTAGGAGGCGCATGCAAAGAGCAAACATGCGACGGCTCTGAATGGTGAAGTCCAACAAGTTGCCATGAGGATTGAAATACGCAAAGAGACGTAGAATGTCGAGCGAATCTCCACGGATGAAATACTTCGCAAGGCCATCGCTGACTCCGAGTTTGTCTCGGAGAATCCTAACCAAGCCAACACGAAGCAGGGGGACCACTAGCTCGGTGTCAGTACGACTTCCAAGATATGCTTGGAACTCCTCAACGGTTGGACAGAGCTCTTGAAGGCCGAAACGGAACACATGGAACTCCGGGTCCCAAAATTGAACCACGACATGCAAAAGCTCAGGACAAATGGGAATGGAATGAATGTGGAGCAAAGAGTTGAGACTGTGGCTTCGGAAATTGAACCAATCGATGTTTTCAAAGCTCACAATCCAAGGTTGAAGCACGGCATAGGCGAGCATGGCCATGGCACAGAGATGAAGTGGAAAGAAACGGAGAATGGAAGTATAAGGAGTGAAATGTTGAGAGTAGGTGTGAAGAAAATGCTTTAGCAAAGCATGATATTTATAGGAGTGGTTTGAGTAATGACAACTTTATATGCAAGGTTGGGAAGAGGAGATGCAAGTTTCCAATGAATTCAAGGAGTTTGCATGGGAAATCATGAATTTTTTTTGAAAATGGTGGCATTTGTTGAAAAATGAAGGAGAAGACCTTGGAAAGGTGTATAAATGAGTTGGGAAGGTGATAAGAAGAGTTCCCACGCAACATAGGGCAGAAGAATGCCATGCAATGGGCAAGAAAACACGTTGGGAAGGAGCTAAAGTCTACCAGGAAGCAAGTCCAGGCGCCTGGACTTGTTAATTCCAGGCGCCCAGACTCAATCCAGGCGCCTGGACTTGATGATTCCAGGCACCCATACCCAATCCAGGCGCCTGGACTTGATGAATGCAGGCGCCTGGACTCCATGCAAGGGCAATCTCGTTTCGGCCGTCCAATCTTATTTCCAGACAATTTTGTCAAGTTCCAATGGATCCAACATGCTCTAAGGGGTATTTATGACTTGGTGGAAAGGCCCGTTTCCAAAAAAATTGAAAAATGAGGAGTATGGATCAAATCTTCTATTATTAAGGTTCGATCTAACACCTCGAAGTCGCTATTGGAGTTTCCTCTATCAATTGATCGTATCCAGGAGATTGTGTTGAACGAATGTGACTTCACGGAAATGATGGGATGTTTGTTTATGAAGAAGTGTGCGTGGTGGCAAAGGGCCGTCTTTTCAAACATGCCCTATGGATACCAAATTCCGTCCAAGGGTCATTTGAGTCGTTTAATGAGTCCAGTTGCAACATGTATATTTTTTTTTAGTCCTGTGGGAGTGTCGAGGGCGTTTGTCATCATGTTTAAGTACATATGAGTTGGTTGTGTCATTGTTTTTCGTTAGAAGTGCTTCGAAGAAATTCACGAACACTTGTGTTGCTTTTATGTCATTATGTCTTCTACAGATAGTTTGTATGTATCCATGTTCATTGCAATCAATAAATATTCTTCTCTTGTTACTTTTGTGTTTTACAACATGTGATTTTGTTCTGCTCATAGCAAATAACACTAATGAAAGCATAAACAAAGGCGAAAGTGCAAATCTCATAGATCAAATGCGATATCCACATGAATAAAGCTATCAAGTACCAATCCATAGTCCTAAGCTAATGTCAGAATACGGGGAAAACATACGCCCAAAGGAGCAAAACAGGCACGCAGGCCCAATCTAGCAGTCTACTTGGGCACGCAGGCCCGAAATGGAAAAAGTCTATGGCTAATCCAAAGCAAAAGAGAGGATCAGTGCCTCGAAACCAACAAGTACTAACTAAGGGTCGCCTAACTGTAGACACCCCGATTTTGAACCCAGGATGCGCTCGAGCATTCCCGATGATGAAATAGACCAATCGTGCATACCTCGAGGCTAAGAACAAGGCTTGAACTCACCGAACCACCCTAAACCATTCTAAACCCTCCTAGAACAACCTTAAACCAACCAAAATGACCAAAATACCCTTCAAACCATCCATAAACCATTTCAAAACAAACCAAAGCCTACACCATCTTCTAGTACATTCAAAACCCTCTTTTTTGATATATAATATGTCCCAATCCGTTTTGAAATGAGGGAGATGTGTCTGTTTTACCAAAATGACTTGTTTTCCCGACCTTCTGAGGGTAAAATGGTCACATACTTGGATGTACAAATTATCTTGGGTTCAAACCACTTGGGTTAGAAATTACACTCAACAAGCTTTCCAACGCTTCAAACCACGCACGAAACGGAGTTCGGTAGCACCGGGCGGCCGCAAAGTTTTACCTTTTTTGAGCTTGCGGCCTTGAGCGCTCAAGCCCTGGACCTTGAGCGCTCAAACCCTAAAAACCACCTTGAGCGCTCAAGCCCATGGCTTTGAGCGCTCAGCGCTCAACTCGATCCAGATCGGTTTTCGCAGAGCATTTAATAATGATATTCTACTGCAAGAGGAGCGTCTACGTATGTTTTCTCTTTGCCTAAATACACTTCCTAGACCCTTGAACATCTCCTCAATCACCCCCCAAACCCAATTCAAAGATTAAACCCACTTCCCTCCCATTTCTCTCTCTATATAAACCTCATCCACTCCCTCACTCACCCTCTTGGCTGCCCCTACTGCCATTTTCTCCCCCCATCAGATTAAACCCACTCTCTCTCATCACCTCCTCCATAGCCACCATCCTCCATCATCTTCAACCTCCAAAACACCCAAAAATCTTCTTAAAAAGGCCTACAACACATGGGTCTTTGAGAAACCAACTACAACAGCCCCTCTCTCACTCTAATAATCCATTTACAGCCCATACACTCCATCAATTTCGTCCAAACCTAGCTCTTCCATCAAAACCCACCTCATCCAAGCCAAAATCACCATTTTAAGCTCAAATACTCCATCATCCACTCAATCGATCACTCAATCAGCCCTACACTCACACTCCTCTGTCCAAAATACTTCATCTATAGCCCATAAACACAACCACTACCCATCCATTCATCAAACCACAAGTTCAAGCCTTGATCAAGCCAAAAGGTAGTTAAAACCATGTGAAAATCACTGTTTTGGTCTTGCTGAGGGAGACCAGTGGGCTCATTCAAGTTCCTCATACTTGAAATGAGCCTACAAGGTCTGAAAAGTATCATAAAATAGCAAAATTTGGTGATCTGGGAAGGGCTTGAGCGCTCAAGGCCTTAACCTTGACCGCTCAATCCACTTTGAGCGCTCAAACCCCAACAGAAAGTCAGTCACAGTGTTTCAGCCATAACTTTTTACTCCAAACTCTGTTTTCAACGTATTATATATCAAAACGTAGATAATTTGAAGGGCTACAACTTTGTAGTTTTATGTTTTTCTCATTTCTATATCAAAACCCTCCAAAACATGCAAATAGTGTCAGAAAGATAAATAATTTTGTTCAAAATGGTGTTTTAAGTTCTATTTTTCTCCTTCATTGTCATTTTCTTTGTTTATATCATTCTGTAATCGCATTGTACACTTCACACAAGCATCCACCATCACTTACTTTGTGTTTTAATATTCATTTACGTGTTTGCCATTCCCGTATCCTCCATTTCGTGTTTAAAGTCAAATTTCAAACATTTCCAAAATCCCACAAAATGTTGAGTAGAGACCGGTTCACGGACCGGGCGAGAGGGGTGCCGTAAAACCCTTCCCCTTTCGTAACCAAACCCCCGAATCCGAGAAATCTTTGGTTTCACAATGGCTAGTAAAATCTTTTTCAATGGGCAACGAGTTGTATTTTTATCGGTTTCTCGGGTTCGGACCTAAAATCCGGGTGGCGACTCAAACAATCATAATCTTTTCGAAACGCGAACCGCACCATTTTCCAGTGGGCCGTCCACACTAACTCCATGTCGTCCTCCTCCTCGTCACCTCCCTCTGGTACGTCCTCTGAGATGGGATCATATAAGGGATGCTCCTCAACAACGGCCTCAGTGCTCGGCGCTGCTCCTGCTGTTGAAGACGGCTCCTCGACCCTTCGGCGAACCACTCTCCCGTCTGGTCCCACCTCCTCGACATCATCGATGTCAACAAAGCTCGCCTCCTTTAAACGGTATAAGCTAATGGTCGTCGCCCCGGGACCTGCAACACCGCCCCTCAAGCGCTTCCTAGTAACAGGAGGCTGCAAGCAAATTCACATCAAGAAAAGCAAATCAACATGTGATAATGGAAAGCAGCAAAGTAAATAGTCTGCAAAAAATGGAGAAATACCGGGACAGTCCTCGAAAAAGGAGGGCCAGGAACAACTGGAGGCAAAGGGTCGCCTGTCCGCCGAATCGACACGTCTGCTTCGGCCACCAACTGACGAACCAGGACTCGCAGACTGTGTGCCTGCTCAAAGTAAAAAGGCGCGGCCTCTTGAAAAAACTGCAAAGGAAAGCAATAGTTTCAGTAATAAATTTCACGATCATGCATTTGTCAGAATAATGAAGCTATGCTTACCGGGGCAGTAGGAAGTACGAGGTCAGCGGCCGGTCGGGGAATGTCTACCCATCCCTTCTCCCCCTCAGGAGTCTGGATAGACAACTCCCATAACTTCGCTATAGCATGCTCCGACCTCCTCGAGGTACCAGCTCCTTCTGCTGCTGCACCACCCCACCTCTCTCTGAGTATGGGCACAAGCTCACTCCCCACTAGCACCTCCTATCTCTCTTCCACCTGCACACCCCCTCTCTCTGCAGGTATGTCCTCCATCAATACGTCCCCACTCTCCCTCTCTCTCCCCTGCTCAACTAGCATAGCCTCCACTATAGCCCACTCTCTCTCTCACTCCTCGCAGCAACATCCTCTCTCCCTGTAGAACTGCCGCCTCCACCTTTCTCCTGCTCACAAACTCTCTCTCCTCCGCCTCTCTCAGCCTGCTCAGCGGCTAGAGCATCTGTAGCCGCTTTCGTGCCATCCTCCCGCCCTGTTCTAGCCCACTCCTTGTACTCCACCACATCTAGTGGGCCAGCCAAGTACCGCTGCCTGTACACCTCGTAGTCCTCTGTCGGTCGCAGGTACTAGTCCAAGGCTGTATCAAGGATAATATAGCGCTCTATCTCCGCCAAAGTATAACTCTCAGTCCTCAGAACTAGTGGCGGGAGAGGTCCTGGTACTATTGGCGCTAGAGCCCGCATCGACTGGCGTACTACCTCGTCGCCAAGGTACCACTGCCAGCCGTATGCACACTCAAGCAGGACCCTCCCCCGCGTAACCTATCTGCTCGATGCAAGGTACTCGTCTTGAATCCCGTCCCACACGTGCCACGGTACCTGCAAGATAAATGAAAGTTTCATCAGTGGATAAGAAAGGAATGGAGTACAATGGTTAATTGTGAATTCAAAGTTTGCATCTTACCATGGTAGAAGTGACGCGGTCAAGCTCGCCGCCAAAGAAGTCCAGCTGGCCACGCACTGCGCTCTTTCGTCTGAACCCTTGTCCCCAACGTAAAGCTCAAGGGATCACGCGCTGGTCTTGGTAGGAGGACTCCAGAGACGTCAGTCCCAGCACCTCGTAAGCCCATAACTGCAAAACAATTAAGAGCAATTAGCAAATATTCAATGTGCAAGCAAGCAAATATACATTACATGATGCAAGGCATAAGTATGGAATGCGGGAATTGAACTTTAAATTTGCAGAAATTTAAATGTTTTTTACATCCCAGGCGGACCACAACCCTCCTATACTCCTCGCCACTCCTTGGGACATAGAGCCCATAAAGGCATAGCATGAGGCCAAGGCCCAGCCTCCCCAGCCGTAGCGGGCAGCCCGATCAAAGTCCCTCAGCGCTACCAAGTAACCCAGGTGCACGTGGTGGAGTAGGTTTGTGGGGCCCTTCTCTAGTTCAATCCATTGGAGGTTCGAGGTACTACATCAGTTTCGTCGATGATTCGAGCAGGAAGGTATGGGTTTATTTTCTAAACTATAAATCTGATGCCTTTAACGCATTTTATGATGTGGAAAGCAGCGATGGAGAATGAAATCGGTCTAAGACTGAAATGTCTATTGTCGGATAATGGGGTGAATATGATGGGATGTTTAAGAAGTACTGTCAGGCCAAGGGTATTAGGATGGAGAAGACTATCGCTGGGACACCTCAGCAAAATGGTGTCGCTGAGCGCACGAACAGAACTTTGAATGAGCCAGCACGAAGCATGAGGTTGCATGCTGGATTACCATAAACTTTTAAGCTGATGCTGTGAGCACTGCGGCTTACTTGATAAATCGAGGACCGTCGGTTCCTATGAATTTTAGACTGTCCGAGGAGGTTTGGAATGGAAAGGAGGTAACACTTTCATTCCTTAAAAATTTTGGTTGGATTTAAAATGTTCACATTGATTCTGATGCTCGTAATAAATTGGAAGCTAAATTTAATAAATGTTTTTTTATTAGATATGACAACGAGGAATTTGGCTATCGATTTTGGGATGCGCAAAATTGAAAGATTGTGAGGAGCCGAAATGTGATATTCAATGAGCAGGCTATGTACAAAGATCGAGATAGGACAGAACATGTAATCTGTGCCAGAGGTTGAGAAACAAGATGCGGTTGATTTGGATGATTTGTTTGAGGATTTTGTGCCAAACAAATGCCAGGAGGATGAAGAGAAAATTATTCCGCAAGTGCGACTAAGTACGCTAATGATAGGTGCTGAAAAGCACCCATTTAATCCACTAATTTACATTTTAATAGTCCAATCATAGAGTTACTTGATGAATTATACTGGTTGAATTGTGTTTGTAGGCTTTAGAGAGTGTCGAACTATTAAAAGTGCTAATTAGTGTAAATATGAGGCATGGAATGCAAAGTAGACGTATAGAGCTTCGCAACGGTCCAAGAATCGCGTCATTTTGAGTTCGGATGAAGCCGGGGCGAGTCCGCGAAGTTGAGGCTGCAATCTGGAATTTCCGCTCGGGGGGGAATCAAAGCCGCCCGGGTGGTTTTAGCAGAGTCAAACACGGATTAGGGCTTTGACCACCTTTTTGGGGTTTTGTTATAAATAGGCTATTGCTCTGTACGTTTTGGGGGTCCTAGAATATTTTGGAGGCAAGTTTAGAAGGAGAAAAGCAAGCCAATCCATGGGTTCTTCAAGTTCTTCATCAAATCAAGCATTCATCTCCACCTCCATGGCTGGCTAAACACCTTCTAGGGGGAAGATGAAGCCCCGTTCCAAGTAACTCTGTGTATGTGTGTAGGCGTTAGGTTTATTAACACGAATCGATTGTTTAACTTAGAAAATGTTTTCATTATGATCAGATGGAATCATTTTAATTCTTTCTATTGGTTGAGTATATGTGATTGCAACTCAAATACCTAGTTGAACAATGGTTTTCTACGCTTGTGCTTGGGTAACTGAGATGGATTATGCTCGTAAGATGGATCGTGCCACTGGACAGTCCGTGAAAGAGACGGGTTAATTGTGCCAGCGAGACGGTTTGTGCTATGGGATAGTCCATGCCTGTTAACAACATAACTATTCTCTTGACAAATTGTGATTCGAATAATAAACCCAACCTACACATAACTTAGTTACGTGCTCGGGGTGGATTCGAAACCCTAGATTTCTCCTCCATTCTTTCTTCATCGATTTCATAATTTGTTTCTTAAATTAATTTAGATCCTAAATACCAATTACTCAAATATCTTTTTCCGAATTAAATTAGAAAGTAATCAAAAGTAACGTAACTTAGCCAATTGTCTCCGCGGATCGACACTTGGACTTGGCCACTATTCTCCTGAGTAGTAGTTAATTCTAAGTTTTATAAGTATAATTTTGACTTGGCACGACTCAGTCAGCTAACTACTGCTGTCCGAAAATCTTCCAGGGTTAGCAAACCACCACAGCGTTTTTCACCGTCTTTGTACTACATATTGCTCACTAATGCTGGTGAACCGGAGTATTATGATGAGGCTTTGCAGAGTGAGAGTTCAATAAAGTGGGAGTTAGCCATGAAGGATGAGATGAACTCTTTGTTGACAAACCAAACGTTGGCCCGCCAGCGGGCCGGGCTTTTTCTTTTTAGCGAGCCGAGCGGGCCAGGCTATCGCTCAAAAGTTGAAGCCCAGGCCTAGCCCACGGGCCTATCGTAGTCGGGCGGGCTGGGTTGGGCTACTTAGGAGGGCCAAATGCCTTTTTTTATTTTGTAATTTTTTTTGTCCCGAACCTTTTGGAGCAAATTTTTTGTTTTTCATTACAGCTGAACCTTGTGGAGCCTACCACATGCTGTAACAGTAATACACCATGAGCAGTTGTTACCCAAGCAACAAATGGATGGACAAAGTTGAATAACTTTTAAAAGGGTAAACATTAACTGTGCAATAATGCATTAAAAGTGTATCGGGCTACGGGCGGGCTGGTATGTTGGGCCGGTGGACTGGGCTGTCGGGAAGGCGGGCGAGCAGGTTGGAGCTAAAATTCTTAGGGCCAAGCCCGACCCATGAATAAGTCGGGTTGGGCTAGCCCGCCCATTTTACGGGCTCGGGCAAAGCCCGATGGGCCTAGCAGGCATAGGGTGGGCCGCGGGCCAATGGGTCAAATGATGAGGCTTATGTTGGAGTTGACAGAATACCAGCCAGTAAGAAAACTCTTCATAATAAGTGAGTTTACAGATTGAAGGAAAAGCCTGATAGTAGCAAGCGCTACAAGGCTCAGTTGGTGGTCAAAGGCTGTCAGACTGTCAGTAGAAGGAAGGGATTGACTACACCGATATATTTTATCCAGTTGTGAAGTTGACGACAATACGGTTGGTATCGGGTATTGTGGCTGCTAAAAGGTTGTATTTGGAGAAGTTGGATGTGAACACTGCGTTTCTCCATGGGGATTTGGAGGAGGACATCTGCATGCATCAGCCACAAGGCTTCGCAGTGAATGGGAATGAGAAGATGGTTTGCAAACTAGGCAAGAGCTTGTATGGGTGGAATCAAGCTCTGAGGCAGTGGTATAAGAAGTTTGATAACTTCATGTGCAACAATGGGTTTAAACGGCTGGAAGCGGATCATTGTTGTTATACCAAGGGGTCCAACAAGTCTTATGTGATTTTGTTGTTGTATGTTGATGACATGCTTGTGGCAAGGTTTGATATGGGGGAGATCAACAAAGTGAAGAAGACATTGTCGAAACAATTTATAATGAAGGATTTGGAAGTTGCTAAACAAATCCTTGGAATGAGAATTATCCGAGATAGAGCGAAGGGGACTTTGAATCTTCCATAGTCTGAGTATATCAAAAAGGTGCTCAATAGGTTCAACATGGGTGATGCAAAACCTGTTGGAACACCTTTGGCTAGTCATTTTAGACTAACCAAGGATCAGTCATCGAAGACAGACGAGGAACAAGACTACAAGGATAAGGTTTCGTATGCATCTGCGACTGAGAGTCTTATGTATGATATGGTTTGCACAAGTAGTGGGAGTGGTGAGTAGGTACATGAGAAATCCGGGTAAGTAGCATTGGGAAGCAATGAAGTGGGTGTTGAGATATTTGCGCGGTTCGACAGATGTCTCTCTGTGCTTTACAAAGGCTAGCCTGAAGTTGCAAGGCTATGTGGATGCGGACTTGGTGGGTGACACAGATTGTCAGAAGAGTACTACCGGGTTTGTGTATACTTTGGGCAGTTCGACTGTGAGTTGGGGTTCTAAGCTTCATAAAAATTGTTGCTCTATCAACTACAGAAGCCGAGTATGTAGCAGTCACTGAAGCTGGAAAGGAAATGGTTTGGTTGCAAGGACTTCTGGATGAATTGGGGAAGACGGTAGTGAAAGGTTTGTTAAATAGCGATAGTCGAAGTACCATCTTTCTTGCCAAGAATCAGGCTTTTCATTCAAGAACAAAGCACATCCAGTTGAAGTACCACTTTATTCGCTCTCTTCTTGATACTGTAAAGTTATTGCTTGAGAAGATTCGTGGTGCTGAGAATCCATCGGATATGTTGACGAAGGTTGTGACTGTCGACAAACTGAAGCTGTGCGCAGATTCGGTTGGTCTCGAAGCCTGAGGTTGTGGAGAGGGGTGCTAGTGGTGTTAATGAATGATGGTGTCTTGTGATGACCGTTGAAGTTTGGATGAGTGCATGAATTAGCCTTCAAGTAGGAGAATTGTTGAGCGTAAAGTCAAATTCAGCCTTTTTTACCTGAATTGTGAAGTTTCAGCATCTCTTGTCTGGACCAAACCGTCCCATGTGTTAAGAAGGTGTTTTCAAGGGTCCGCGCGCGAAATCTCCAAAAAAAATACCGGGAAGGGCTTGATCCAGCAGTTTTTCGCAAAACTGTAAATATACAGTTTTGCGAAAAACTGCATGGATCAAGCCCTTCCCAGTATTTTCTTTTGAAGAATTCCCGCGTTGACCCTGAAAAACACCTTTTAAACACATTGGACGGTTCGGATTTTCCAAAAAAAAAAATTAAAAGTGAAAAAAATGGGATTTTCCTTCAATCCGGGAGTCCGGATAGGGAAAAAAGTGAAGAAAATCCCCATATATATATATAGGGAAAGCTTCACATCCGGGATCCAGGACTCCATGATCCGAGCATTTTTTTGACGATCCGAGCCGTCCAATGTGTTCAGAAGGTGTTTTCAGGGGTCCACGCGGAAAATCTTCAAAAAAAAAATACCGGGAAGGGCTTGATCCAAGCAGTAAACTTTATATTTACAGTTTTTGCGAAAACTGCTTGGATCAATCCCTTCCCAGTATTTTTTTTGAAGATTTCCCGCGTGGACCCTTGAAAACACCTTCTCAACGCATTGGACGGCTCGGATTTTCCAAAAATAATTTGCAACACAAAAAAAATCAATTTTTTCTTGTTTCCGGGAGGAGTGGACCAGAAATTTTCGTTATATATATATATATATATGGAGTCCGGTTCTAGTCCGGGAGTCCTGGATCCGGGACTCCACTTCCCGATATTTTTTTGACGATCCGATCCGTCCAATGTGTTCAGAAGGTGTTTTCCAAGGTCCACGCGGAAAATCTTCAAAAAAATACCGGGAAGGGCTTGATCAGCGATTTTCGCAAAAACTTTATATTTACAGTTTTTGCGAAAAACTACTTGGATCAAGCCCTTCCCGGTATTTTTTTTTGAAGATTTCCCGCGTGGACCTTGGAAAACACATTTTGAACACATTGGACGGCTCGGATTTCCCCAAAACAATTTGTAAAAGCATCAAAACACCGAAAAGGCCTCAATCCGGGAAATCCGGGATCCTTGACAGGATCGCCGGTGATATATATATATATATATATATATATATATATATAGAGAGAGAGAGAGAGAGAGAGAGAGAGAGAGAGAGAGAGACACTAAACTTCCAATCCACACCCTTAAAGTGCGGACTTCGTCCACACCTCATAGTTCCCCATCAAAGTTTCATGATCCGAACCATTCAATGTGTTTAAAATGTGTTTTTAAGGGTCCCTGCTAGAAATAACCAAAAAAAATAATTACCGGGAAGGGCTTCATCCGTATACAGTTTTTAAGATCCGAACCGCCCAATGTGTTTAAAACGTGTTTTCAAGGGTCCCCGCGAGAAATCATCTAAAAAAAATATCGATAAGGGCTTGATCTAAGCAGTTTTTCATAAAACTGTATATGTACAGTTTTTGTGGAAAACTGCTCGGATCAAGCACTTTCCGGTTCTTTTTTTTTTTTACGATTTCTCGCGGGAACTCTTAACAACACTTTTTAAACACCTTAGATGGTTTGGATCATGCAAAAACATGTTTTAAAACGTAGCGTTTTTAACAAAAACCGATCGGATGAAGCCCTTCCGGGTATTTTTTTTGGACGAATCTTCGCGGGGGCCCTTAAAAATGCATTTTAAAAACATTGAACGGTTCGGATCGTCAAAATTTGGTCCGGAAACACAAAAAAAAGGCAGGTCCGCATAGTATTTTTCAATAAAGGACCCTTATTGCTAGCTTATCCTATATATCCTGTGAGGGCTCCCTCACAAAAAAAGTGCGGGAAAACAGTTGCGGGCCGTTGGATCTTATGCCCTTCACGCGATCCAATGGCTAACAACTGTTTTCCCGCACTTTTTTTTGTGAGGGAGCCCTCATAGGAAACTTCTTGTATATATATATAAACAAAAATCGTAAATCCTGAATGGGCATTCATCCCAGCCAGAATTATGGCCGAAACTATTTTTTTTTTTTGTATATAGAAATTTTGTAATTTTAAAATCTTGAAAATTTTGCGGAGTGAGAGTATGGAAATTTAGCAGTAATTGGGCCATTCAATTAAAATCTTGAAAATTTTAATTAGACTTTTTAATATATATATATATATATATATTTTTTTTTTACATACTCCTTTTAAGCTGTAAATAATTTTATATTTAGCTATCTCGTTTGAAAAATCTTGCACTTACTCTAATTTTTTTGTGCAATTACGACAAAAAACAGAGGTTGAGTCATCGTACAAGTTTTAATTTTATATTTCCTCTGCTATTGACTGGTCAAAAAATCATTGAATGTAAAAAGATGGGTGAAAAAGATAGAATTGACAAGATGATTTTCTCTCTATATATTATTTTGCAAGTTAAATAAAATAAAAGCTTTTAACTCCCAAGTTTTTCGCTACCGTACAAAAATTGCATGCATGCATCAGTACGCAAGAAATAAGCGATGACTCTTTTTCCAAATTAGATTTTATAATACATTATTGCTTTCCGTAGAATGTTTATGTTGAAATGAGCTGTTTATTTAGCCTTTTTAATTAAACAAACTAAAAAGTCAATGTTGTACACCCTTCGTCCCGAATTTCATGTCTATTTACGTGCATGCGCGCGTGCTATTTTTCAATGGCTTATATCTTTCAATCTATAATGTTGTTTACAATTTTAATTTTTATTTATAATAAAACTAATCGAGAACTATCAAATGAAAATCATATTGAATATAAATAACGTTATACATTTGAAAATAGAAATAATTTTTTGAGGTATCATGAATAATACAAGTAGACAAAAAAATTTCAGAATACAAAATGGGCAAGACGGTTTTCTTTTGCTTTATGTAGCAATAGGGGTGTATATGGTCCTGTTTGGACCGGTTTTGTAGAAATCCGGGAACCGAACCATATCTAACGGTTCCAAAGAATTAAGAAGCATAACCAGACCGTTATACATATAGAATCAAATCACACCAAACCATTAGACTGGTCCGGTTTGGTTCGGTTTCTGGTTCTAAACCATGTTAGCATTCAAAATTTGCAAAAAAAAAGTTGCCCACAAAATTTTTGCAAATCCTTCGTAAAACTACTACCATTATACCAACGCACAAATAGATTAAGGAGTCCATCAAAAACTAAAGTAACTATTAAAATATCATTATTGATATAGATGGCAGATGCAACATTAAAACTTAAAACTAACAAAATTATCAAGTATATAGGAGTGTATATATTATATTATATCGTATAACGGACCGGTTCGGTTCAAACCACGGTTCCTAATTTTGAAACCAGGGACCGAACCAAAATAACCAGTTCTCATTTTTTTAGAACCAAAACCAATACATTAAACCATAGAACCAATCCAAATAGACCGGTTTGGTTTGGTCGGTCCGATTTCACGATTTTTTCGGTTTTCTTTTACACCCCTATGTAGCATGACAAAAGTTGGAAATACTTTTTCAAATAACAAAGCCCCAATAACCACTATTTTGCATCTTAGTCAAGGAAAATTATTCACTGCCGTGGCCAGTGCGACAATGCCTCCAACCAACTTCTTTAAGATCACACATTGATATGAACTCTATCGTTATCTGTATGAATCCAATTAATAGGGAACAACTTGAGTGATCCCATAAGTCTCCGCGAGTTGATCAGATATGTTAATTTTGTTGTACACATTTAAAAAAAAAAAAAAAGGATTAATCGAAGATAGCTACACAGTCATTTCTATCATGGCTTCCTTTCAAAAGTTTATAATAGCTTTTTATTTTCTCATTATAAGTGTTCTCAAAATTTTCCTTTTTAATTTTGTGAGTTTTTTCAACTTCTTGTCATTTTCTAAATATTTTGTTCACTCATCTTGTTTCTCACGGAAAAAAAATAGTAAAACAAGAGCTTATTTATTTTTTGGTCCCCAAAGTATTAGCGAGTAGTCAATTTGATCCCCAATTTAAACATTTGTCCAATTTCATCCTCAATGTTTAAAATGTGTGTCAATGTGGTTCTCACCCCTAACGCAGTCCCTCTTATCCTGAAAAACTGAGGGAATTTGTGGTATTTCTGCCCAAACATATTGTGAACAAGGACAAATATATCTTTGTGAGAAATATACAGATTCGGTTACATACTCTTATATTTGAAAACAGTAAGCTCAGTTTTGTGAAGTCTATATGTCTTTCAAATTCAATAATCGAAAACAGATAATGAAAAAAGAATTGCAATAAAAATATAATTCGACTCTTTATTATAACTCTGCAATATTCTCTAATATTTACAAGGCTAAGAATCCGGGGAGGTGTTGTGCAGTAGGTGATGTGCGCCGTGTTGTGCGGCAAAACGACGTAGTTTTGCTCATTTTCTTGGTTCACTTCTAAGGCATTGTTTGGAGAGTTAATTTTGGGTTCAATTTTGGGGTACAATTTTAGGGAATTTAGGCTCTTTGGGGTAGGGCATAGTGGTTTTAGGCACTTGGATTTAGGCACTTTGGCTTTAGGCACTTTGGGTTTGGCGCTTTGTAGTGATTTTTTTCTTCCTCCAAACAAAGCCCTTGGAAGCTTCAAAGGTGTGCACAAAACTACATCGTTTTGCCGTACAACACGGCACACATCACCTACCGCACAACACCCACCCCAAATCCTTAATTTTCTACTCCAGTTTTCGGGTAGCCTGGGCCCTTATGCTTTTATTTTTGGTACAGGTGTGGTCCATATATAATGGTGGGAAATAAAGAGTAGATTGGAAGTCCACCGTTGTAGTCGGTTTATATCACATTCAATTTTCAATAGCCGAAAGCAATATGTACGTGCGTTACCAAGTTCCACCAAATTTTCAAATATAATAAATTCTGATTTTTTTTTGGTTGTATTGTACATTCACACCTGAAAGAAAACCACCACTATTATCATTTTCAACAAAAGTACAAATTATTTTCCTAGAGGAAAACAAATAAACTATTACCGTCCGGTTTCTCCGTTCGCATATTTTTTAAAATTCTAAAGGACCACGTGTCTACTGTTTACTAACAAGGATCCAACTAAAGTTGGAACAAGTTTCGTATGAACTGACCCAATACAAGAATTAACAGCAGCACACGGATGAGAATCAAACTCTAGACAAAGACATTATCCTAGCCATGCACCAACCTAGTAAATTTTCGTAGGCAAAGTTTTATTTTTAATTTTGAACAGAAAGTCAATGCAGGTAGTATTAAAAACTCGAAAGAGAATTACCATCCATGGTATCTTGTGGGAAACAACCAACTTGAGCTGATCAGATACGGTGGGTAGAGTCAGTCAAAAGAGCAGAATGGGAAGAAAGTTTTGAAAGAGAATTGTAATGGTGACTTCTCTGGACTTTTAACTTTTCTTTGATTTTTAAGCACCAAAAATTTCAATATGAAAGGGACTGAAATTTGTGGTACTACAACCAACTGCCTCACATGATTCCCAAGGGATAACACTTAAAATATTTATGATAGTGATCTGTTTCTAATTAATCCAGGAATTTTGAGGTCGAGGGGTACTAATCATTTGTATATTTTGGCATAATTACTGGACTGGTCCAAATTTTACATTTTCGGGCCCATTTTAAACTCTCTTTAATGATTGAAATCGTTCATTGCGTAGAACTCGTGAAGTCATATGGTGCCAAAAATCATGTTGATCAGTTAGGGTTATATAAATGATGATTGGAACTTTGAATAAGGGGTTCTCACCCAGTATATCTTTTTGTTTTCTTGGAATAAGGGATTCTCGACCCAATTTAGTAGAAATCATGAAGTTAGAATAAAAAGTAAAAAACATGATTGAGATATATTTATCTTGGAGAATTGTGTGTGCGCGCTTAGAAGAGAGTTAGAAGAATGGATATGAGTTATTAAGATGATCAAAACTAAATTCTGGAAGAGAGAGGTTCATTACCTCTGGTTTGTCAGAATAAGAGGTAATCAAATCTTTCTATTTTTTTTCGTTATTTTACACATTCTCTCCCTCTCTCCTTGGGTTAGATGTTTTGAGGCTCTTTCGGGTCATGTTGTCTGGGGTAGTGTATATTGTTTCTCTTCATGGATTGAGATGTCTTAAGGTAATATCTATATAGGTTATAATCGTACCACGATAGTGTTGGGATGAGTAGACGAGATCTATGGTTAAGGTAACTTATTTCGTGACCATTTTATTTTGCAAGAGGAAATTCTTTCTCATTTAATTATTTTTTATATGTTTTATATTGTTGTTCATATTCTTAATTTTTCTCTTTGGACGAAGTAGGTATTCAAGAGTGATGAAGACAGTTGAAGACATTTTGAAAATTGATGATGAGAAAGTTCAAACATTCATGGTCAAAAGTGACAAATAAAAAGATCGGGAAGAACATATCTGAAGAAGTTTATTAATAGTAAAAGTTTTACAGAATAGAGTTTGATGAAAGAGCATCACAACGCAAAAGTTTATGAGGAAGATATTCTCTTTACACTTCTTTTTCGGTGTTCATTTTTTATTTTTTTAGCTGTTAATATTTTCATGTTAGATTTATTTATGTTTTGGGTATTTCTAAAGTATACAACAAATATGCTATTTTTCGACATACTTTTTTGGTGCTTTGAATTGATGTGTGCCATAAAGATTTAATGTAGTTTTTTTTTAATTCTGAGATTTAATATAGTTGATTAGATGAAATCTGTTTAAAACTTATTTGAAACATTACTTTTAGGAGAAGTCAGCTTGATTGGCAGGGTCAACAACAGAGAGTCGTAATTCATTTAAATTGTGTTCAAAATGCGTTGCTTCGTGCCTTTAGACACGAGCAATCCCTAGTATGTTAATATGACAATTCACCAGATTTTTTTCTATTTTTTGAATAGCGACAGTTGATCAGATTACAAACAAATATACCGATTAATACATACGGAAGAGAGAGAAAGTAAATCTAAGTACCTCTAAATTTATAATTTCTTATGATATATACAAAAACAAGCTAAAAAAAGCTACGTACTTCTTTCACCAGAGAGTCGGACGGAGCCAAGAGGGGACAAGTGGTGGCGGCCGCCACCACAAAGTTTTCAAAAAGTGCAATTATTATATAGAAAATAAATATTTACCCCTGAATTATATAGACTCGCCACCACTAGATTTTTTTTTATCTTTCATCCTCATAATGCATTTTGTCTTTTTATTTTTTAAGTACATATTTTCGCCATTACAAAAGTAAAAATCTTGGTTCCGTCCCCACCAGGGACCATGAATCAAGTTCGACAACAGTTCTCCAACAAGCCTTTTTAAGGAGTTCTAGACAAAGTGAGAAAGAAGTAGTTAATTGAGGCTGTTTAAACTTTCGATTATGTTTTTGTTCTTTTTATCTTCTTTTTTTCTGTAATAATTTTTTTTTTTTTTTGAGAAAATATGAGAACTTCATTGATAATCTGAGTACATGAAACACACCTAAGAGCAAGGGATACCTCGACAGTCTAACACTAGTTATTGAAGCATCACCCACTCCAGCTCCTACAAAAAATCCATTATAGAATAAAAAAATAATTAATTAAATGATACTAATAGAGCACACGACGTCGTGATGTTAAAAAAAACACTAAGATCCATTAGAGCATCTCCACTCCTACACCAAATGTTTCACCAAATTTGAATTTGAGTAAAAATCACCAAAAATTCCACTCCACTCCTTCACCAAATCCTTCACCAAATTTGGTTTTACTCAAATTCTTCACCAAATTTGCTCAACACCAAATCCAACATCAAATATCCAACAGCTCTATTCTTGTTCAAAGGTATTTACAGTTCTGTTATTGAAGACATTTTTCTGCAGAAAAGTTTCCTTTGCTCACTGATATTTACTGTTATGCCATTGAAGACATTTTTTCGGCAGAAAAGCTTTTGCTGTGTATTCAATTTTTTCGGCGGAAAATTGGGAAAGTAAAGAAGGGGAATTGAGGGAAAAGAAATTGAGAAAGTAGAAAGTGAGAAAATTTTTGGAGCCAAAATGAAAAAAGAACTGTTTTGACAAAATGTTGGGAAAAGTTTGGAGCCAAAATGAAAAAAACTGTTTTAACTAGAATTTGGTAGAAGGAGTGGTTTCCCATTGGAAGGGGTGATACCAAATCAAGTTTTTACCCAAATTTTTACTCAAATTTGAGTAAAAAATTGGGTAAGGAGTGGAGATGCTCTTAGAGCTTTCCTCAAGTGATTGTTTGTGTTTAGTCCTTGCATACTTTCAGGCCTGACCATCCTGAACATCCACTACTACAAAAACCTTAAATCATTACAATCAAAAAGTGTCATTAAATACAAAAGATGACAGTTTTAAAACTATCATTTTTTGAGGTGTCATTAAAAGTCTAGATTTGTTATGATAGTCAAAAAACGTCATTGAAACATATAGGATGACGGTGTAAACCTGTCATCTTTGTAATAAACAATGATGGTTTTAAACCGTCATCATATCTATCCTCCATTCCCAAAAACAAAAACAAAAAACCCAATTCTAGTTCAAACAAGTGGCTCTTGCGTGGCCGCCCAATGGCGTGGCAAGTTAATATTTGCTTGCCCCAGGACTCGAACTCAAGACCTTAAGTTCCTCGCTCGCGCGCGTGTTCCTAACTAAGCTAGCACGCTTGTTGTAGACAAAAGACCAACAAAAATATTTATACTATATTTTCAAAAAAAATTAAGCTGAGCACTTTAATGTTAGTTTTGGATTTAAACTATTACCTTAGACATTGAAAATATAAGATAATGGCTTTAAACCGTCATCTTATGCAGTTAATGACGCTTTTTGACCGTCATCTATAAATGATCAACTTCAAGTCGGTTCCAATTAAAACTGAAATTAAAAGGTTTTTCATGTGGGCTTTTGGTAGCGCCTTGTTTTAATGTCGGTTTTAAGCAAAAACACTTTTACTCTAAACCATCATCTTATATCGCAAAGATGATAGCTTTTAGGATAGACTGACATCAAAACTCTACCGTCATATTTTCTATGACAGTTTTACAAAAACTATTATTGTTTCAAATTTTTATGTTTTATCTTTAATCATTTTTGTAGTAGTGATTGTCATGGTCCTTAGAGTCTTGACTTCAATTATTATCCTTTTCATTTCTTTCCAAATTTATAATCCCACTACGTTGTATTATATATGCATATAAAATGTTCTAATTGAAACAGATAGACTCAGCATGGTCAAATGAAGTTAATAAATTAAATAAGATCAAATATGACCAAAGTCTTGAGCGTTTTTTTTTTTAATGGTACATGAAAATTAAGTCTTACTTTAAACCGCAGACTTGTCCCCATCAAACTTTGTAGGCACTTTCACCTTACCACCCAGTGTACTGGCTTAAATCATGACGTATAAACTTTGTGTTCTTTCTTGTGATTTTCATTTTTCACATTTACTTTATTGAATGTCATTGTTTCAAGTAAACATTATTTTATCCCAAAGTTTTCAAAATGTTGAAAGTTGCACTAAAAGAGGTTATTCATTTGTTCAATCATTTTCTTTTAAATTAATTACAACCGCGCGTTGACTGAAGTTACTCATGAGATGCTTACACAAAGCAGGGGTCAATCTACATTGGACTCACTTGATTATAATATTATTCTAGTTATTTTTTTTATTTAATTAGCATGCCAATCACCAATAATCTAACTAAACATAGTGTGGTTGGTACCAACTACAATCAAAGTTTTACCTTGTCCTTTGAAATTTTACATTGTCCTATATTTGCTTGCAAAATTAAATCTCTTCTGGTTTGGTTCCCCTCCAGATCAGGATATGAGCATCTTGACCGGATTCCTTGAATACCAAAAACTTTAAAGAAAATAAAAATTTCAGTTCTCATTACTACAAAAATCTTAAACCATGATAGTCAAAAAGTGTCATTAAATACAAAAGATGACAGTTTTAAAATTGTCATCTTTGGAGGTGTCATTAAAAGTCTAGATTTGTTATGACAGTCAAAAAACGTCATTGAAACATAAGAGGACGGTGTAAACCTGTCATCTTTGCAATAAACGATGATGGTTTTAAACTGTCATCTTATCTATCCTCCATTCCAAAAAAACAAAACCAAATTCTAATTCGAATATATGGTTCTCGCGTGGCCGCCCAGTGGAGCTAGCTCAAGTGGCGCGCCTACGTAGCAGTTGTGTGGCGATCAAATATTTGCTTGTCTCAGGACTCGAAAACCGTCATCTTATCCATCCTCCATTCCAAAAAACAAAACCAAATTCTAATTCGAACACATGGCTCTGGCCTAGCCGCCCAGTGGAGCTAGCTCAAGTGGCACGCCTACGTAGCAGTTGGGACGAGCAAATATTTGCTTTTCCCAGGACTCGAACTCAAGTACCTTGAGTTCCTCGCGCGCGTGTGTTACCAACTGAGCTAGCACGCTTGTCGTTGACAAAAGACCAACAAAAATATTTATACTATATTTTCGAAAAAATTTAAGCTGAGTACTTTTAATGTCACTTTTGGATTTAAACTGTTACGTTAGTGTTAGTGGTTCTTTTACTTCTTTGCAACAAAATAATCGAGTGCGAGCGTGCCAGAGAGAGTTTCAATCTCCTCCCTCAGATTAACTTTGGAAAAACCAAATCTAATCAGGCAATTGTGTTTTACTGGTTCAATTACCTCAACTAAGAGGATTTTTCTTTATAAGTGAAGAAATACAAACCAATAACTTAGGAAATTAAAGAACAACAAAGAAACAAGATACTTCGATTGATAAATCAAAGACAAACTTACTTCGAAATTGCCTTCAACTTCAAATACAAGGTAACGTGAACTTCGAACAGATGATTGCTTCAAGAACAACCGAAAATAATCCTAACTACTCTTAATCTACTTCCTAATCTACTTCGAAACTGAGTTCGAAATCCTAAACTACTTGCCAATGAACAAATCAAGCATCAGTTTTTTTGATAGCTGTTTGTTGAAGACTTGTCCGGGGTCTTTACTCTTCAATTTCTTCTATTTATAGACGTTGCTTGTAATTTGAACTTCCCGCTCAAAATATTTGAACTTGGCTTGCTTCGAACTCTATCTTTGGCAGTTTCTTCCCTCTTCTACGTCAATTCGAATTCCTTTAATCTTCTCCCAGAAGTTTTAGTTTTGAATCTGCACAGTTATTTAAGATAATTCAAATGATTACATGTTAAGGGAAATAACTACCTTGCATGATTTTCTCCACGTGTTGTAACTGCTCATTGTCTTGTTTTACAAGTTTACACGTGGACTCCATGCACTTAGCAGTTAAAATCATGACTTCGAAGTATATCTTATATAGCAACGATGACTCGTAACCGCCAGTAACTACTTTTCAATCTGAGAAATAATACGACATCGTATTTACTCAACTCTATTGCATCAATCCAATGTATTTTCATTGACAAGCATTTGCCAACATTTGGCATTTTTGGTTACGTGTCAATTACTTATTGGATTTGTTAATTTTATATGTAAACAGTTAGACATTGAAAGTATAAGATGACGGTTTTAAACTTCGTCTTATACATTTAATGACGCTTTTTGACCGTCATCTTTTATGACCAGCTTCAATGTCCGTTCTAATTAAAACTGACATTAAAAGGGCTTAGTTTCAATGTCGCTTTTAAGGAAAACTGACATTAAAAGGTTTTTCATATGGGCTTCTGGAAGCACCTTGTTTCAATGTATGTTTTAAGCAAAAAATGACATTAAAGAAAAAGATAATAATGTTACTTTTATTCTAAACCGTCATCTTATGTCGCAAAGATGACAGATTTTAGAATAGACTGACATCAAAACTCTACCCTCATATTTTCAATGACAGACGTTATTTCCATTTTTGGTGTGTCATGCATCTTTAACCGTTTTTGTAGTGGTGTCTTTTAATATTGAAAGCTGAGAGACGATTGTATTCAGCGTATAAAGAGATAGAGTTCAATTACATTACATAACATATATACAAAGGGAAAAAAGAGAAATAAATATACTAAGGCCCCTTAACTCCTAACGATTTACACATAACACCTACAACTTAACACTCCCCCTCAAGTTGGTGCGAAGATATCTATCAAGCCCAACTTGAACACAATGGGATGAAAACTCTTGCTGCTAAGCCCTTTTGTGAAAATGTCAGCTAATTGGTCTTCAGATCTCACAAATGACATACATATTGAACCTGCGGTTAGCTTTTCCTTAATGAAGTGCCTATCAACCTCTATATGCTTCGTTCTGTCATGTTGTATAGGATTATGAGCAATGTTTATAGCAGTTTTATTATCGCAGTAGAGTTTCATAGGACCACTATTAGAAATTCCAAGATCACGTAACAAGGTTTGGAGCCACATAAGCTCACAAACGCTATGAGCCATAGCTCTATATTCAGCTTCTGCGCTAGACCTGGCGACCAGTGATTGCTTCTTACTTCACCAAGTAACCAAATTTTCCCCAAGAAGAGTACAATAGCTAGAAGTAGAGTGCCTATCATCCAGAGAACCAGCTCAATCAGCATCAGTAAATGCCTCCAACCAAAGATGACCATGATTAGAGAACAAAATTCCTTTCCCTGGAGCTGATTTGAGATACCTCAAGATACGATACACTGCATCTAGATGTGAAGCACAAGGATCATGCATAAACTGACTAACCATGCCCACTACATAACTAACATCCGGTCGAGTGTGAGCTAAGTATATTAGTCGACCCACAAGCCACTGATATCTCTCTTTGTCAGTGCGCTCCCTCATATCAGTACTAAGGTGATGATTTCCCTCGATAAGAGAATCTGTAGGTCTACAACATAACATACCCTTTTCTTCCAAAAGATCAAGAATATATTTCCGTTGGGAGATAAAAATACCTCTATCAGACCTTGCCACTTCCATACCAAGGAAGTATCTTAGTGAACCCAAATCCTTAATCTCGAATTCTTGAGCCAGACTAGACTTAAGATTAAGAATCGCTTCCACATCATTGCCTTGTCATTGTTATATCATCAACATAAGCAATAAGGACAACAATCTTACCAGTACCTCCCTTGATGAACATAGTATGATCTGCATGGCTCTGTCGGTAACCAAACCTCGACATAGCCTTTGAAAATCTTCCAAACCACGCTCTAGGTGACTGCTTCAACCCATAACGAGCCTTTTTCAATCTACACACCTTTCCCTCAGTCTGAGATGAAGAAAAACCTGGTGGGATAGCCATGTACACCTCCTCCTTTAACTCACCATGGAGAAATGCATTCTTCACATCAAACTGGTGAAGAGGCCAATTCAAATTGGTAGCACAAGAGAGTAGAGCTCGCACAGAGTTCATCTTCGCTACGGAGGCAAACGTCTCATCGTAGTCAATACCATAGGTTTGAGTGAAACCCTTGGGAACAAGTCTTGCCTTGTATCGCTCAACTGTACCATCCACATTCTGTTTAACAGTGAAAACCCATTTGCATCCCACTGGTTTCTTCCCTCCTGGAAGAGATACTAGCTCCCAAGTGCCATTCTTTTTCAAAGCCGTCATCTCCTCTACCATAGCTTCTTTCCACTCAGGTATTATGAGTGCATCCTGCCAATTCTGTGGAACAGATATAGAAGAAAGAGACGAAACAAAGGCATAGTACGAAGGAGATAAACGATCATAAGAGACAAATTGGGATGTTGAGTACATGATCTAACACCTTTCCGAAGAGCAATAGGAAGATCATTAGAATTAATAATAGGAGGTTCATCAAAATTAACAAGAGGAGGTTCAATAGGAGAAGAGCCATTACCAGATGAGTTAGCTGAGGAGTCCGAAACTAGAGCAAGCGATTGTGATTGACAAGGTGGTATTACATAGGAGGACTTTCCTTTCTTCCTGCTAGTGTAGGTCTTTAAGTTAGACCCTTGCAGTCGTTGTATACCTTCTCCCTCACCACCACCAATGTCATGTGTAGCTCCTTCGACAGATATTGGTTCCTCTCCAGACTTTTCATTCTCGCCCTTACCATGATTATTATAAAACAGTGTCTCCCCCTCACCATAAAACATCTCTTCCTCCTGCCTATGCTCCCCCTGAAGAGAGGGAGTAGAGGGAGAGAAAAAAGACTCTATTTCCCCAAAAAGAGACATCCATAGAGACCAAAAAAATTCTAGAATGAGGATCATAACATTTATAACCTTTCTGAATAGGACAGTACCCAATAAAAACACATTTATGGGCTTTAGGACCTAACTTGCCACCAGAGGGATGAGGAGCATGAACAAAACACACACAACCAAAAACACGTGGGGGAAGAGTTGTGGCACGAAAACTGCTAGGAAGACACTCAAGGGGAGTTTTAAAGTTAAGAACACTGGATGGCATGCGGTTAATAAGATAATTTGCAGTCAAAATGGTTTATCCCCACAAATATTTAGGAACATTTATGGGGAATAACAGAGAGCGAGCTACCTCAGCTAGATGACTATTTTTGCGTTCAGCAACTCCATTTTGTTGTGGAGTGTCAACACAAGTCGTCTGAAAAAGAATACCATTTTCATCCAAAAAAAATCCCGAAAACTCTTACCTATATACTCAGTACCATTGTCACTACGGAGAATTTTGATATGCATATCAAATTGAGTGTGTATCATCGCATGAAAAGATTTAAAACAAGAAAAAAACTTCAATTTTTGATTTTAGTAAACACACCCAAGTGACACGAGAATAGCAGTTAATAAAAGTGACAAACCACCGATGACCTTTTAAAGAAGTAACAGGTGAAGGACCCCACACATCAGAATGGATAACCATAAACGGAGAGTCACTCCTTCTATTAATAGGAGCATAAAAGGAACGTTTATGTTTACCAAACTCACAGGCTTTACAAAAAAAATTGACTCTGAGAACAATGTTTAATTAAATTAGGAAAAAGTTTCTCTAAAATCCCAAAAGAAGGGACCTAACCGACGGTGTCATTGATGTAACATAGAGAGAGCTGAACCAGTATCTGCTTGCAGAGCTAGATCACATGATCGGGGTGAATGAGATGAGTGAGGTGCAGATTCCAAAAAGTAGAGGCCACCATGTGCTCTACCACTGCCAATCACCTTCCCTGTATCTAGTTCCTGAAAAACACAATCGGTAGGAAAAAAAATTACGGACCAATTTAAAGATTGGGTAAGATTACTAACAGATAGAAGATTAGTACAAAAATTGGAAACATGAAGTACTAAAGAAAGGGAAACGGTTGGAGAACAATGAATAGAACCTTTCTCGAAAATAACAGATAGAGAACCATCAGCATTTCTAACCTTGTCCTTACCAGAACATGTAGAATAAGAGTCAAAGAGCGATGAGCAACCTATCATATGATCTGTTGCACCAGTATCTATTATCCAGGCAGTAAAAGCATTAGCATGGATACCTTTGTGAGCAAAGAAATCAGTGGCAGTGGAAGCAAAAGCGTTGGTACGTAGATGGAGCATCAAGCTTCGCCAGAAGATGCCTAAGAATTTGTAACTCCCCCTGAGAAAAAATATCAACCTGGACAATTTTGAAAACCGCCACCATACCGACAAAATGCTAAAATGCCACACAAAGATGAACCAAACTTAATGCCTTCAAATTTGGGCCCCAAAAACAGCCCTGTACAGTATGAAATAGTACCAAATACTGTCCAAATAGTTTCAAATAGTGCTGAATTGTACCCAAACGGTTCCTAACAGAAGCCAACAGTGCCAAAAAACAATTATAAAGGCTGTCGATCAAGAATAAGCCCTGGTACAAATAATCCAATGGCTATCGAGCAC
This sequence comes from Vaccinium myrtillus, assembly GCA_016920895.1. Taxonomy (NCBI): domain Eukaryota; kingdom Viridiplantae; phylum Streptophyta; class Magnoliopsida; order Ericales; family Ericaceae; genus Vaccinium; species Vaccinium myrtillus. The sequence continues at coordinate 15,726,889 of CM029278.1, read as the reverse complement.
AGGAAAAACTAACCTAGTCGTTGTCGAGGGCTTTAGAGGCCTAACCGAGACAACCCAGTTGATTTTGAAGACAACCAAAGACAAACGCAGGTCAGAATAGGCTTACTAGAGGTCGTACAGTGCTGATTAAGGGTCGTCGGAGGTCTACAGTGCTCGTCGGCAGTTGTATGGTGAAAACGACGATGACCCAGTGAGATCCAAACTCAAACCGAGTATATCCAGGGGATATCGAACAAGAACCAAGAGTACCCAGTCAATTTCGAGCACTATAGAGGCCAAATAGGGAGTACCCAGTCAATTTCGAGAGTGATAAGTGCTACTTGATGCAAACTGGACCAGAAAGCAGCTCACGGTAGTCTGAAAGTAGTCGACGAGTGGTCAGCAGTGATCGACTATGATAATCGATGCCTATCAGAGGGTTTTCAGTATACCACGAAGTCAGAGGAGGCAACTACTGTGATCGTCAATCACTGGGTCACCAGTTATGGAGGTCGTCGATCTCAAAGAAGAGGTCTCGACGCACTATGATGGTGAACAGGGTGAAACGATGACTGAAAAACAGTTGACGGTGACAACAGTGTTCGTTGATGGCTGAATAGGGTTCTCGACTTGTGATGGATCAGCAACAGGCAGAGAGAACACTCGATCTACAGGTTTTGGCGATGAAGATGGTCGAAGGTTTTAACGATGACAGTAATCATTAATTTGTTTGTGTGGGGAGAACACTCAACTCACGATAATCGGATCTCACGCTCTGATACCATGAAAGCTGAGAGACGATTGTATTCAGCGTAAAAAGAGATAGAGTTCCATTACATTACATAACATATATACAAGGGAAAAAAGAGAAAAAAAAGAGTAAATATACTAAGGCCCCTTAACTCCTAACTATTTACACATAAGACCTACAACTTAACAAATATTTTCCATGAGATACCTTAAACACTATCTCATTCCCTAAAACTTCATATCCTTAAAATTTGGAGAATGTGTTGCACCCTTCTAACGTTAAATTGACTTTATCACTTCACCTTCGGTTTTCTTTTTTTTCTTTTTTTTTTGGGTTTGGATACTTTCACTCTTTGTCGTTCGTTAGGATTATTACTCTCTGCATTCCAAATTGTTGCTCATGTTTCACTAGTTAGGACCTCTCAAAAAAAATTCTTTATCTTCTGATTTTTAATGTTTTTTTATATTCAATATTGATCTTTTTTGATAAATCTCAATTAATTTTATTGAACACATATTTCAAAATCATTGAAAACATTATAGATTTTGAAATACAGACAATTGTTTGAATGAAACGACTGCACAAAAAGGAATAATAATTTGGGACGGAGGGAGTATTTGTTACAAAGAAAATAGTATATGAAGGGTCATGTTTGAGGGGACTATTGGAGGGAATATGGGGTGGCACAGTAGGATGATTGTGCCCACAAATTAAACAGGCATTGTCATGAGCTAAAAAATATGATCTGAACCATTCACTATGTAGAGCTTGCCAAAAAAAAAAACCTAACAAAAAATCAAGTCGATCGGATATATAGGTAACACGGTCAACCAACCACATGTTTGGACAGTTATAAATTTCCTATCGACTTGATTATTTTTTGGTTTACTCTACTTGTCAAGCTCTACATAGTGAATGGTTGAGCACAACTGGTGCCCCCCATTCCCTTGGGGAAAGCACGTGGCTTAGTTTTTCATTTGCTAAAATCTAACATTTGATAAAATCAAGTGTTGATTTTAGCAAACGAGGAGAAGATTTATTAAAATCAACCCCTCATTTGCTTAAATCAAGTGTACGTTGTCCATGTCTATGTTTACTCTACCAATCTTTGACTAACCACTCTTTAGCAACCCCATTTGTTTTTTTCTTGCCCATCGATTGAGACATGTAGGAAATTATCGGATGCATATGAATCATGATTTATCTAACACAGCTATTGAGTATATATTGAAGTCATTCAAGCATGTTTGATTATAATTTAGAGGTTACTCACGGATAGACAATTAATTTTAAAGTTAATTACACCTCCAAGAAATCTTACAGCCAGGTCTTAATTGGGTGCCTCAGTCCCCTGCGATCGAGTCTCCATCCAAATTCTTTTCTCACCTCCTCAATTTTTACTTTCATATGCTGCATATGAGAGAGGGTGTTTGACTTTATCTCACATCGCTCAAAGCAATCAAAATTTTTATTAACTAAATTATCTATAGGATACTTCACCTTAAACCAATTGGTTTTAAGTTGGAGCCTTCTAAGAAATCCCAAAACGGTATGCAAATAATAGTTATGAGGAACTGAAATTATTTACACGTTTCGGGGTCAATTCTTTTTGTCTAATTTTGAGCTGATCTGCGAGCTCGTAGAGTGAGGTAAATTGATGGAACTCATGGAAATGGAAATCCTCCGAAATCCAAAGCTGGAAGCAAGGGTTATTGAAAAAAGTGGACTCAGACAACTTGTCATCCCATAGTTGATAGTGAAAGGAATGGGACTCACGTAAGAGTGCCACACAGTTGTGTTAGTTCAGACAACTTATCATCCCACACTTTAGTTTTTCGTTACTGTAGGAGTAGTATATTAGAGCAAGTCTACTAACATACACGCACAAATGTGTATGTATATATATATAGAAGAAGTTTCCTATGAGGGCTCCCTCACAAAAAAAAAAGTGCGGGAAAATAGTTGTGAACCGTTGAATCGCGTGAAGGGCATAGGATCCAACGACCCACAACTGTTTTCCCGCTTAAATCATTCTAAATCAGGGAATAATTTCAAAGCAGCTTTAAAGTTAGATATGAGCAAGGCCTTTGATAGAGTGAATTGGGATTTCCTAGTTTTCACCCTCAGGAAGTTGGGCTTTTCAGAAAAGTGGATTAATTTGTTACACCAATGTTTTTCGACTGTCTCATACTCCCTTCTCATAAACGGAGTTCCAACAGAGAGATTCCACCCACAATGTGGCTTGCGTCAAGGAGATCCTTTGTCCCCTTACTTGTTTATTATTTATCTTGATACACTTTCTTGTGTCCTTAATCATTTGGATACATCGGGTAAGTGTAAGGGTCTCAAACTATCTAGGAATGGTATCTCCCTCTCTCACTAATTCTTTGCGGACGACTGTCTTATCTTCTTCGAGCCGACGCTTGATAGTTGTGGTCATCTCAAAAGAGCTTTGGAGGATTTTAGCCGTTTCTCTGGCCAAAATATTAATCGGCAAAAATCCCACATCACTTTCAGCCCAAATACCCCATTGACTTTCTCCAGAAGATTTAAGGATTTCTTCCATGTCCCTATTAACTCGGCGCCGGTCCCTTACCTAGGCCTTCCCATGGAGATAACTGCTAATAAGCGACAATGCTTCAAATTTATTGTTGATCGAGCAGAGAAGGCTCTTGCGGGTTGCAATTCTGATATTTCTCAAGCAGGGAAGCTTTCCTTAATCAAATCTATCTTGGCAGGGTAACCACTTTATCTGTGTTCTACCTTCAAGCTCCCGATCTCTATCTGTGATAAGCTCAATAGTATTTCTGCTAATTACTGGTGGAAAATTAATGATAGGATACCCATCCATTGGCTTGCATGGAAGCACATTTCAGCTTATAAAAGAGAGGGAGGCCTTGGAATCCGAGATATTAAGCTTTTCAATCAAGCTTTGCTTGCTAATCAGTGTTGGCGTCTTCTCAATAACCCGGATCTCCTCATCTCTCGCATTCTTCTTCCAAAATACTGTTCTAAGGAAAATTTGATTAATGTGAAAGTTCATTCTAATTCCTCTTGGGCGTGGAAAAGTGTTCTCTTTGGTCGCAACCTTATTGCCTAACACGTTGCTTGGAGAGTTGGTGATGGAACAACCATTAACCTCTTTCATGACAGGTGAATTCCTAATTTGGATAAGCCGTTTATTTGCCTTATTCCTTTCAATGGCTCAGATAATCTTACGGTTTCTTTCCTGGTGGATGAGGGTACAAATGGGAAGGTCTGGAATGTGAATAGAGTTAATGAGTTAATTCCAAATTTTCTAGTTCAAGAAGTTTTAGCCATTCCTCTGCCTATCAACAATTGCTCGGACCAACTCATTTGGCCATTCACAATTTCAGGCAAATACAGTACCAAATCAGGATATAGATCTTTGTACGACATGCAAAAGTCGCACCAACAATCTTCTACCCCCTCTATTTGGATTTATAATGGCTTTAATGTTTGGAATTTGGTCTGGAATCTTGAGCTCCCTGAACGCTTAAAAGTTTTCATTTGGAAATGCCTTAAAGGGAACTGGATGGATTCTTCCAGTTCGAGAAAATGTTGTTAAGCGTCTGCATCATGTTTCTGCATCTTGTCCACTTTGTGGGGTAGCAGATGAATCTACTAAGCATCTGTTCTGTCTTTGCCCTCAATCTACTTCAGTTTGGGAGGGCTGTGATTTCCAGGACTTATCTTTAGACATCACCCAGAATCTGCCTTTCAATAATTGGTTGCTGAATTGGATAATTCAACTCCATCAAGACAAAAGGAGGTTCTCCTACTTTATTTCTATTCTTTGGGCTATTTGGAAGGCTAGGAACATGGTGGTATTCTCAGACATACCCTTCAATGTGGCATCAATTATTGGCATGGCCAAGGATTTTGCTCAGTGGTTCCTTCGTGCCTCAAATTGGCTTTCCAAAACCAAATCTCTAGCTACTGCATCCCCACTTGACAAGAACCCTTCTTTTATTGTTAAGAATTGTCCTAGTCCCGAGTCTGTTCAGCGTGTCTGTCATCTCCATGTGGATGGTGCTTGGAAAGAGGAAAAAGCTTGGAGTGGCCTAGGTTTTATAAGTTCCCATCCCAATGGATCTCTTATTGCAAAACAAGCTTTATCTTCGTTCAGTTCAACGCCTACTCAAACAGAAATTCAAGCATGCTATGAAGCTATTAAATGGGCCATACATAATAGTTATAATGTGGTTTATTTATTTTCTGATTGCTTTAATGCAATTATGCAGATCGCAGGGAGGACTGAGTGTCATCACCATGACACTTTTGTTGAGCAACCTGGCAGCGGAGATTTCGAAGCTGTCCTTTTGTAAGATCACAAAGGTTGCACGCCAACATGTCCAGCGGGCTCACTTGCTTGCTAAGCATGCTCTGGCTTCTTTTGTTCCTCACCCGGACACCAGTGATGGAATTGTTTCTGTGTCTAGTGTTTAGCTACTGTTGTTATTATGATGTTTATGTAGTGTCTTTTGTGGATGTTTTATGATATTTCTGGTAGTGCTCTTGAGACTTGTTGTAATTTGGTTTATCTAATGATATTCTACCTATTTCTCGGAAAAAAACATCAAACATGCATATTGTTGTGTTAGACTTTTTAATTTGTAGAATATTGATTGTTTTAGAGTCTCTCTCTCTCTCTCTCACCCAAAATTTCAAACCACATTCTCCCTCACTACCTCCTCTCCTTCCCCCTCTTTAAAATTCGATAGCTCAAGCCGTGCCTTTAGACATGGGCACGGACATGCACTAGTTTACAATAATGCTACTCTTACACCCATCCGGTTACACCCCACTTTGATTTCTGACATGTGGCATCCCTCTCAATCCCTTTGACTCTCTCTCCACGTGTCAGAAATCAAAGTAGGGTGTAACCCATGAGTGTAACCGGATGGGTGTAAGAGTAGCATTATTGCACTAGTTTATTATATGAGGGAGAGAGAATGTGACTCGATCCCGAGATACAGTGTGGAGTATTCAAAAGCTCTATCGCATAAGTTTGGCTTGAAGTTTGAATCGGATTTTTGGTTGGCAAAGTAATTGCCCTATAGCTAACTAACGCAGGACCGCATTTCCCTGGCTACCCAACTGCAATGCATTAATGACCAACTGTGCCACTTAGCTAATGCCACGTATGAACTTTTCAATTAATATTTTCGTTACAACTTTTGCTGTCATTGGTGTATATCAACTTCAACCTTCTCCCCAATTCCATGACCATTCGAGGGTACTCAAATTTTAGATCAAATTTAACTTCAAAAATACATTTATATTTTAGCTAGTTGTTTTTTAAAAAATTCACAGAATCAAGCTCTTTATTTTAAAATTGCTATATAAAATCATTCTTTCTTTCTACTTCTACTTTTCTATTCAAATATTTTTCTAAGTTTTTTTTATTCTTATATATCACTACTTTCAACAAACTTTCAAACCAAACAAAAAAAATTGGGCAAAATGCAGAATACCACCTTGTGGTTAGGCTGAGTTGCAGATGACCTTCCTGACGTTTACAAATGACCACTCTGCCTCCTCGTGGTTTTGGACTAAAGTGCAATACTAACACCGTTAACGACAGGTGCCAAAATGACTGTATTACCCTCTGTCCTTTCTGCATTCATTCCTAATTTGACAATGATTGATTTTTGCTTTCCTTTTCCTTTTCTTTTTTTTTTTTCAATTCTTATGTTACATAAAAATCTTAGTGAGACAATTATTGTAATTGTTTTATTCGTTTGGATATAATTAATTGAAAAACTATTTATAAATTCATAAAACAAACATTGCTTATTGTTGTTTTTTGTTCTTAAAAACAAGAAAATAGTTTTTTTATTAGTAAAAAGTAAAAGAAAAATCATGTTTGTGCACATTAAGCAAGCGTCTAATTTTTTCAACTCACTAAAAAAGATTAACTCACAGGAATCCTTTTATAACCATCAAGTATCTCAATAATGCCATTACCAAAAAAAATTATCTCAATAATGGTCATGTGTTTTTGCTTTACAACTAAACCAATTTTATTTTTATTTTTTGATACGCAACCAAAAATGTTTTTTTCTTTATAAATAAACCAAAAATCACAACTGATAAATATATATGGAGTTAAAAAAAATGATAAATAAACCAAAAAAATTCTCTCTCTCTCTCTCTCTCTCTCTCTCTCTCCACTGTATGCCATATGTGTTTGCATGTCTATGCCTCTATTATGCTTTCTGGAATCCCCAATTTGCTCTCTCTGTTCTCTCAATTTTTTGGGTCTTTGTAACAAAAATTCGCAGTAGAAATCGATTTCATGGTTTCTGAAGTTGTTGGCTTCACGGTCCCAAACCCATATCTAAAGAATACCTAATCTTATCCTGCTCTGTCACCCAAATCAAGAATACCTAATTCCTACACCAAGTTTGCAACTGCTAGTTTTTTATTGCTGGTGAATCCGATCATCTGATGATAGTACTTATTAACCCGTGGGGGTCTGCGTTCTGGGGGTCGTCGACCGTCGACCAAACTCAAGGTACCCACAAGTACGATCAAAAGCAACAGTAGGACCCCAAATCTGCGACACCAGACTTAAACCAAAATCTGCAACAGCCTTCGTCATTCGTGGTGGAGGTCGGCAGGGGCCCTGTACGGGTGGAAACCACCTCCTCCGACCAACAGAGCGGCACCACCTCCGATAGCAGCAAGAGGCATTAACGAGAGAGAGAGAGAGAGAAGAACCAGGCGGATGGGAGATGAAGAAGGGTAGTAATGTCTTTTCAAATGGAAAGTCAACTTCACTTAACTTTTTTTTTCATGCCAACTCGCTTAAAAAGCGTGTGCACTACACCTTCCGTTAATTCGGAAGGAAAATCTTACGGTAGCACTTTAGTCCAAAACCACAGGTAGGCGAATTGGTCATTTTTAAACGTGAGGGAGGTCATCTTCAACTCGGGCAAACCATAGGTAGGTAAAGTGCATTTTCCCCCAAAAAATTTAATACTTTACAAATTGGTCATAAAACCAGAAACATGGCTTGATCTGTCTGGTTGGATGGTGCAAGGCTCTCTGGATATGTCTGGTCCCTGGACACATGGCGAGAGAGAGAGAGAGAGAGACAATAAAATAAGGAGAAGTGAGTAAATAGTAGCTCAACAATAGAAGTGAGTTACTGTAGCAAAAACAAAGTAAAAAAAGGCTTTGTTGAGGATGATGCATCAATGTTTTATGGTATTTGACTTGCTATAATAGCTCTAGGTAGATTTGTTCATCCTAATGAGGATGCTCTAACGTATGGGGCGTACGTTTGGCCACCTCCGATTTGCTTTCCCTATGGTGCAGGGTAAAATGCAGTCAGAAATGAACAAGAGCATCTAGAATTTAAAAATTACTCTGGACAATGTTTCAAATCAGATCATATTTTCACTCATTTAACTCTTCTGTAAATCCATTCTGCACCTATATCCTAACATTCTTATAAAAACTCATTTAACAAAAAATTCATATTCTAAAATTTGAAAAATAATTGACTACCAAACACCGGCCCCATAATCATAAACCTTATCCAGCATCATCTAACTTTCAAATTACGAATGAATAATGCTATGAAGAAAAAAATTCGGATGAATTACTTATATGTGTGTAAAAAATGTGATGTTTAATTTGTTTATTAAACACCCTTCTGATTTCAATATGGTCGTTCAATACAACTCATTTTCTTAGTAGCTTTAGCTCTAAACTCCATATATTGTCACTTCACGCACAATTCTTTTGGCAATTTTTAGTGAGATTTATGGTACACATTAGAGCCAAATCGTGTACACACATATATTGGACCGCAGGGTCTTGTCTTGTGAATGCTGTTGAAAAATATTGCTCTGTGTGCGCGAGTAAAGCTCGTAATCAACCACTCATGGTTAGTCTAATTAGGTGATTATTACTCTATCACGACTTTTACCAGTTTTTCTACTTTCATGTCAACTTTAATACTAGTAAAGCAAAGACGGATGTACAGGTGAGCTTATTTGTTAGGGGTCAGGGGTAGCTCCAAAATTTTTAGCTTAGTAGTAACAAAAATGTAAAAGAACTTGTGTTTTATGATTTGAAAAAAAAAAAAAAAAAACTACAAAAAGTAAACATCTTTATTTTGGTAAAAAAAATTGAAATTGTAGGACGTAATTTATTTTGTTTTGTTGATCTAATTGGATTTTCACTTATTTTGACTATGGTTGACTTATTGTGTGTCGACAATATTTTAAAAAAGTCAACCCGTAAGTAAAAATTAAAAATGTCAATGAATTTTTTGAACCTATGATCGAGTTCGCTCGAACCCTCTCACAACAAAGTGGAGCCGCCCTCATCCAGGGCCACCTCCTATTTGGAAATCTCTATAGTTATATTTCTAGTATTATCTTAATACAGTATTAAACCCTTAGGCTATGTTTGGATGATCGGAATCTTGAGTAGAAATAAGAATATGATTACCGAAAAACAAATTCCTAGGAACTTTCTTGGGTAGGAATATTATTACTTCACAATCGCATTCCTAGGAATTGGATACCTGGAATAATATCATTCCTTTGGATTAATTCAGTAATCTTAGGCGGGAAACAATTATTTTAGAAATTTCATTAAAGTCAACATTTCTATTTATTAATAAATGAGCCAGGAATCTAATATTCTTATGGGGTAAAAGAGGGATCAGATTTCCACTCAATTTGGAACCTAGTTGAATATGTCATTGGTAATCACATTACTATTCATGTCTATTCCAAACGTCGGAATCAAATAAGCATGACATCACATTCCCTTTTTCCCGTCTCTTCCAAAAATTGGAATCATGAAAAAAAAACATCACATTCTCATTCTCCCACAAGATTGCCACCAAAACTGAGGCTTACAGACTTACAGTGTGGCCCCCACTGAATAAACAATGGAAAAATCGATTTAGAGATATCTACTTGTGTTTGGCTGTTAAGAGCACCCACATATTTTGTTTTGTATTATATATTTAATTAGGCATTTAAATGTTTTAAATTCTCTAAATACTAAAATTTCAAAATCTCGTTGGTCATGTTTTGACCTCCTAGAAATATGAAATCGTGAGCAAGTGGTGGCTAGCTCATGTGGTAGAGCTCTTGGATGTCCCACAATGCATTCCAGGATTGAATCACATTCTCCCCTCTCCAATGTAATAGAATAGGAATAACAAATGACTAAAAAAAAAAAAAAAAAAAAGAAATAGTGATAGTATAAAATTAAAAGCGTAACTTTCACTTACCTCTCCTGAGGTTTCTGGCAACAACAGATATCTCCCCTCACATTTCTGAAATTGCATTGACCTCCCCTGTCAGTCTTGTCGGCTATCTTTTGTTAACGGAAATGTGAATTTACTTTTTTACCCCTTCATTTAGCTCCCTTGAGGTTTATAATAATAACAGATATCTCCTCAAAAAATGGTTTTTTATTTTTTTTTATTCTTTCAACTTTTGATTTTTTTCCTTTCACTAACAAGCCAAAGATAATTAATTAAGCATTGAACTAATAGGTTATCAACTCTTATAGGTAAACCTAATTAACTGCGAAAAATAAACATGTGATTTATTTTTTGAGAAGAAACTAATAGGTTATCAACTCTTATAGGTAAACCCAATTAACTCCTATATAGACACATGTGATTTATTTTTGTGAGAAGAAATTGATATTTTTAATAATTTGAAGTATTTAATAACTTAAACAATAGATTAAGACATTATCTTGATGAAAAGTAAAAATTATGAACGAGAGTATTTTTATTTTTATTTAAAATGTGTTGCTCCCTTGTCTTAGACTTCAATTATTTTAACTTTAACCCAAACAAATCCCCTAAGAACCAACTTTAGAGATAGTAAAGAAAACACTTTCATCTTGGTTTTTTTGTTTATCAGAACCACTTTCATAAACAAGTATTGTTTTTCTTAATTTCAGTTGAATTTTATAAACCGGCTCATAATAACTTTTTGACCAATTACAGGTTGAATAAGGGCGGCACATAGTTGCATTAGTTTGACATTGAAGAATATATAACATTGCAGGGATTGTTTTCCATAGATTTGCTTGTTCTCCTATTTTACGATTTCTTATACAGGGCCAAAACATTTCGAAAAAAACAAAAAAAAAACTAATAGCATTATTTTGGTGTAAAAATACATGGCTAAGGGTTCCAGTAGAAAATTACCTTAATTTAAAGACATGTATTTGATTTTTTTTTATTATTCTTTGCAAAAAAAAATAAAATTTTGAAGCATCAAAAAGAGGGAGAGAGACTCTAATTCCTTTGTATGAATGTCTACATATGTATGTGACTTAGAAAAATTCAAAAAAAAATAATAATGGAAGCTTCAAAAATAAGAAAATAGTTGTACATGCATATTTTAAACCAAATGTATAAATGCGTTTAGTTTTAAAATCAAATGTGTCTATGTATAAAACTCTTTTAACAAATCATGATTAGGGACATTAATGTCTTCCAAATTGAGTTTGGAAAGGCATTCATGTCATCTTATCACTTCATAGGGGTAAAATGGGTAAAAAAGTAAGTTTAGTTGATGATGACAGCGATTTCCATCACTTAGTAACGTATACCTAACGGCATGGTTGTGATTGACATACAGAACAAGGTATAACACGCTCATTCATAATACTCTCTCCGTTTCAAATAGATGTCCAAAATTACTATTCACATATTTCAAAAAATTATTTATATTTTGTAACTTAAATTACTTTTATGATTTTAAAAATCTTATTTAATAAAACTAAAGGAGAACTATTGAACAAGATTCATATTACGTATATAAAACATTGTAACTTCAAAAATATTTCTAATTTGACGAGAGGTGCAATGATTTTGAATATTCATTTTTTTTTTGAAAGCAAGTCAAGAATTTCATTTCAACGCCATCCGGCAACGATTACATCAAATGACAGGAAAGAAACCAAAACCACTAACAATTGAAATGAGTACGGCTTGGTTTAGCTTTCAAGGGCTACCGGCACTCAGACACACCTGCCGGAGCAGACCCAACACCTTCGGGACGGGACTATGAGTCTTATCAAAAGCTAGCAGTAGAGAACCCCGAGGAAACCCAACTCAATCCATTACTCAACACAGCGCAAATGTAATCAAAACAAAAAACCAGCAAAAAGTAATCAAAACAAAACCAGCAAAACAGAAGCTAAAGAAAACTAGCTAGTCTGGACTCAGAAAGCCGGCACCACCGAGTCACCTCATTGAGTCGGATCAGAGGCACCGAATTGGACTGAGTTGACAAAATAGCCGCTTCTCCGGGAAGAGAATCAAGTTCTGAGACCGGCCGCCAACGGATCTGAGAGCTATTATTGCACCGGAGGGGGCCCGAACCACCTAGAAACAACCCGAAGTCAGATATTCACGAACAACCCAAGCCTGGCGGAAGAGAAGGTGGAAGATAGTGTGGCTTGGGAGCAAGGTGGGCGAAGGCTGGAAGGGCGTGGAGGGGCAGATCTAGTGGGAGAAGGTGGGTGGTGGCTGATGAAGGCTGAGAAGGGCTTGAAGGAGGCCAAGTTATAGGAGAACAAACGGCAAAAGGTTGGGAATAGGTGGCCGGCGGGGGAGGGGACTGGCAAGGGGGTGGGGCTAGGGGGCGGGATCAATCAAAGGAAAAGAAAAGAGGCCGGAAGAGGAGAGGGCCGGCAGAAAAGGAAGGAAACCCTAGGTGTATCTAATTTTGAATATTCATTTTAGGACTGAGGGAGTAGTTACTTTCGTGAAGAAAATAAAAAGAGGTAACAAATGAGTAAATGGTCGTGGGGGCATACACGTAGTTCTTTCTTTCAGCCGACCCGACTTCAAACTTCCGAAATTTCTGTTTCTTTATTATTATTATTATTATTATTATTACATTATTTTCCTATAAAAGGCCCTATTTTCGAGTCTAAACGTATCTCACTTCCAACGTTCCACACGCACACAAAAAGCATTCTAGAGAGAGAAAGTCCGTTAGAGAGGCGAAGCCAACTCATTCCCTCTGGAATCATTCGCAGTTGATACGCAATTCGTTAACGGAGGAGGAGATAATGGCTATGATCAATCACCAGTTTATTCTAGGAGGAGTAGTCGCCTCCGTTTTCGGTTTTATTCTCTTGTACAATTCTTTGCTCTTCTTCTTGTATAATTCGAATAGGAAGAGCGAGATTGCCAAAAACAGAGGTTCATTGGAGATTCAGAGGGAGGAGGAAAGCGTCACGACAGCCGCATACGGAGGTTTCCGGCCTGAATCTGACGGGAGTACCGACGTCGTTATTGTCGGCGCCGGCGTTGCTGGGGCCGCTCTCGCTTGCACTCTCGCCAAAGTAATTCTCTCTCCCTCTCTCTCTCTCTCTCTCTCTCTCTCTCATTCAGTATCTGCCTCTGCTTCTCTACACATATAACAACTACAAATGCAGGCAAAGTTAGGTTGGTTGTATTCAAGGACGAGCTAGGAGGGGCGCGGTCACCCTGCTACAATTTGGAAATTTTTTATTATTACTATTGAAAAAATATACTAAGGGCTCCTTTGGCAAAAAAGTTTTCAAACTCGTTTTTTGGTTTCTTCGTTTTGTCTTTATTCAAAAAAAAAATTGCATTTGTTAGTTTTACGTCAAGTTTTTGTGGTTTATGGATTTGTCTCGTCGAGACGAATCCAAAGAGTATAAAATTAAAGCCGAAAATAAACAAAAAAAAAACAGTTTATTGGTTTAATTTTGGCTTTATTAAAAAAAAATTAGTTTCGACCATAATTTTATACACTTTGGACTCGTCTCGTCGAGACGAATCCATAAACCATGAAAATTTGACGCAAAACTAACAAATGCAATTTTTTTTTGAATAAAGACAACGAAAAAACCAAAAAACCATTTTTTAATCACCAAATTATATATATAGCCCCGTTCATCCTTCACAGATATAGCCCGTTCCCCTTATGCAAAAATTCTAACTGTGTCGCTGGTTATATTTGTTTGTATTACTGCCGACATGTACTTCCTTCGTCACAAGTGCGGTCACTATGAAAAGCCATATAATTTTCAAGACAAAAATAAAATATTTCGGGCATAATTTTATATTTTTTTCCAAATTAAAGATCTTGATTATCTTTAATGTGGAAGTATTTTATTTTTGTACTTCAAAATTATGACTAATTTTTTGGAATGAGAGAAGTAAGTAGCAACTCTTCCGACTTTATTCTACAAGTCAAGTCATTCATTTTGTAGTCATGCTAAGTTTACATCATAAAAGGCACGCACAAGCCGATTCATATTTTTCAGAAAATAAATGAATAATCACTAATTAGATTTGACGGTTCATTTTTTCTGGTGGAAAATATGATTTTAGTAATTTTTATTAATTTTTCGTCAAAATTTGTGAGATCAATCATTCATCTTGAATCAAAAGAGTATAAAAAAATTAATGAAAATTAACAAAATCAGATGTATAAGACGAAATCAAGAACAATGAAAAGGCTGTTTGTTTTTTTGGTCTTTTTATACTCCCTCCGTCCGGATTTGTTGGTCCGTTTTGGGGATTCCAACTTTTTTCTATTACCTTTTGAATTTGTTAATTTCCTATTTTAACTTCAATCCCTCCATTTAATACTCCCTCCTTTCTAATTTGATAATCTACTACGAAACTACGTGCAATTTTCAAACTAAAAAATAATATAGTTACAAAAATTATTTTTTTATCAATATAGATCTTGATTGATAGATCTCATTGAGAACTTTAATACGGTGCAAAAAAAATTCAAAAAATGTAAACGCATTTTTAAAAAAAATTAGTTTTTGAGTTGTTATTTTAAGTTTTAGAAAAGGGGCAAAAAAAATAAAATTTTCACATTTTATCTTTTGACTTTTGAAAATGGACAAATATTTTAGGACTTGAAAAATTATGTTTGTGGACTAACAAATCCGGACGGAGGGAGTAATATTTTTACTTTTACTTTTTTTTAGACTCCTCTACCAACGAATAATCCTAATTTTTTTTCTAAATCTATCTAAAATTCCCAAAAATTTGGCCAAAGGGCTACGAATATCGAATGGAGTATGATTTTGTAGGTGTAAAAACGACTAATAATAATAATCCGCAACAGATGTTACTATAAGGAGTTAGCACATGGCCTCCATGCTTACTCCATGGTTGTTGGTTAGATGGTTTCTTCTGCTCATGAGCAGTCGATAGAGACTGGAGTTGTTAACTGTGTGGTTCGGATATCTAACCAATAAAGCAAATTTGTTTTGCAATTTTGCAGGACGGGCGCAGGGTGCACGTGATTGAGAGAGATTTGAGTGAACCAGACAGAATTGTCGGTGAACTTCTCCAACCAGGAGGCTATCTCAAATTAATCGAGTTAGGCCTAGAGGGTAAGAAAAAATACTCCACTCCTACAAAAACTCTCTTATCATATTCATGCACTAAAAAATAGGATTGGGCGTTGTGTCGTGCTCGTTTCGTGTCGAATCGGGTAATTTTACCCCTGCTACAAGAAATCTTCAGTCACCGTCCGTTTGTGTCGTGTTCGTATCGTGTCGAATCGGGTAATTTGTTATTGAGATTTTTTGTACAAGAATTGACAGCAGAGTTTCTTGTTTTGTCTTTATGATCATTTGTAGATAGTGTTAATGAGATTGATGCTCAGCGAGTAATCGGATACGCTCTCTATAAGGACGGTAAAGATGCTAAACTGCCATATCCATTGGAGAATTTTCACTCTGATGTGGCCGGAAGAAGCTTTCATAACGGCCGTTTCATTCAACGTATGAGGGAGAAAGCTGCATCTCTTCCCAAGTATTATCTTCTTTCCTCCCTCTCGAAAATGCTTTACTACTTCCCGTTTTAATTAGTTGTTATGAACTTGCTAAATTACTAATATTGCTTTATGTGGAGGATCTTTCTTGTGTTTGGGAGGGATTATTAGATGATTTTAGATTCTAAATTATAGATGGGTTTTGGATTATACCCAAGTTTTAAAAAGTATTGGGGAGAGAAATGAGAAAATTAGATTATGCAATGACATACAATTTTAGAGTTATGAGGAATTGATTTCCGGTTTTTTTTTTTAATCAAGACCCTGTTACAAAATCCTACAAAAAATGAAAAAACAGAGGGGAAAAAAAAAAAGAAAACAGAAAATACAGGGAGTACAGAAAAATCGCCGGAGCCTTCATCGGAGTTGTCACGCCGCCGCTGCCGATGTCAGGAATCCGGATCTGGAATCCCCAGATCAAGCTCCCCCTTGCCCAAAAATCGGGTTTCAGCCGCCGATACGAAGAGGAGAGGAGGTCAATCGCCATGGGGAGTCGCCGGAAACTATGTGGGGGAAGCAATAAAGGAATCGATTTCCAATTTGAATTTTAGCGAAATCCCCTTCCCCATGGTGGAGTAAAAATAAAAAATATTGGTGACAGGTTGTGGGTGGATAAGTTTAGAGGAAACATTTTCTTTTCATACATTCGAATGGAGAATACCAAAACTTCTACAGATGACCTTTTGAATTTTTTGTGTGCTCCCATATTTGGTGTACAAAGAGTGCATACTCAATTTCTTATGAAACTTTTCCTGTTTAAACTAAACAGTGTAACCCTGGAACAAGGAACGGTAACGTCTCTACTTGAAGAAAAGGGGAAAATCAAAGGAGTGCAATACAAGAACAAGAATGGTCAAGAATCAGCAGCATATGCTCCTCTAACGATCGTATGTGATGGTTGTTTTTCGAATTTGCGACGTTCGCTCTGCACTCCCATGGTAAACATTCTCACCCCAAATGTTATCACAATTCCAAATTATGTTCTAAACCTCTAGTTAGTCCACTTCCATTAATTCCCAACTCATAACTGATTTTCAAGTTTGTCGATCTTTATGTTTTTAGGATTTGGAATTCAGTTCCAGTGGTTTCATGCTCTAGTTTTTTTCTGTTATACAATATAGGTGGATGTGCCTTCTTGTTTTGTTGGCTTGATCCTGGAAAATTGCCAACTCCCTCATGCAAATATGGGGCACGTTATTCTGGGCGACCCTTCACCTATCTTGTTCTACCCTATCAGTAGCACAGAGATTCGTTGTCTTGTTGATATACCGGGCCAAAAAGTGCCTTCCATTTCCAACGGAGAAATGACTCAGTATTTGAAGACCGTGGTGGCTCCTCAGGTTTCCACAACCCCTTTAATACAATTCAATTGTCATAAGTGAAGAATCCCGAACTTCGTTCTTATTGAGCCATTTTTGTTTCCTTTCAGGTCCCCCATGAACTGCACGATGCCTTCCTAGCAGCGATCGAGAAAGGTAACATAAGAACAATGCCAAATAGAAGCATGCCAGCAGCTCCCCATCCCACTCCTGGTGCACTTCTGATGGGAGATGCTTTCAACATGCGCCATCCTTTGACTGGAGGAGGCATGACTGTGGCTCTATCCGACATTGTTGTGCTGAGGGATCTTCTTAGACCTCTACGTGATTTAAATGATTCTGCCGCCTTGTGCAGATATCTTGAAACATTTTACACCCTTCGTAAGGTTAGCAGTAGCATAAACATTCTACTAAATAGCACTTTACTTGTGTCTCATCCACTTCGAAGAAAAGAATAAACAAACCTGTGGTTGGATTATGGTCGAAACAGCCCTCAAAGTAGTAGAACATGGTTTAGCCAAGAATTTAGAGTTATCATTTATAGGAAAGTTGATGTTTGTTTAACACTGGTCTACATCTAGTGCATTTCATATGTGAGGCACTCTGGGTCCATAATCAATGATGCTGTGTTTGGATCATGAATTTGTGTAGGGATCGTTGTCAATAATTTACCAAGTGTTTGTGAAAGTTCGTTATTATCCGTTCACATATCCAGGATACTAGCATAGCCTGAGACTATGGAGCATTGCGTGACCAAGAATTTAGAGGTTTCATTTACAAAATGATTTTCACTTGACATTCTACATTTTAAAGCCTATTTCATGTGAGAGACAGTTAGGAGCCTATCTGAGAAAAGAATCGATGAGGCTGTGTTTGGATCATGGATTTGTGGTGAAGTTTTCCCACCTGAAATCCATAATCCAAAACATACTGAGAGTCAGAGAACTTAGTTTGATCAATAATATTCAAATCCACTTATAAAAATGTTGTGATCTTGCTTCCATTGATCTTGTTTCCAGCCGGTGGCATCCACTATAAACACATTGGCAGGAGCACTATACAAAGTCTTCTGTGCATCACCAGACAAAGCAAGACAAGAAATGCGAAAAGCATGTTTCGATTATCTGAGCCTTGGTGGTGTTTTTTCAAATGGACCTGTGTCTCTACTCTCTGGTCTAAACCCCCGCCCGTTGATCCTGGTTCTCCATTTCTTTGCTGTGGCTATTTATGGTGTTGGTCGCCTGTTGCTTCCGTTTCCCTCGCCCAGAAGAGTGTGGCTTGGAGCTCGATTGATTTTGGTGAGTATTTCAATTGTTCGGCAATGAAGCAACAGAGTTCAGAATTTCAGGGTTTATTCTTCTTTGGATTTTCAATTCATATGTGGTTGATTTTAACTTGATTTCATTTTCAGGGTGCAGCTGGTATCATCTTTCCTATTATAAAGGCTGAAGGAGTAAGGCAAATGTTCTTTCCTGTAATGGTTCCAGCATATTATAGAGCTCCCCCTACTAATTGAGACAATTTAAAGATAGAAAGAATTTCAGGAAAGTTTGTGTTGAGCATTGGTTGTTCTTCACAATAATTGACTCTTTTTTTTTTTTACCTCAAACTGTGAATAAATTTAGCCTCTAAGCTTGTATTGTATGTGTTTTCTTAAAGAAAATATGGCTCCTTCATTCTTCTTGTTTGGATTTGTTGAGTTGTTAAATAAAGGGTAAACTTCACTTACAAACCTTGTGGTTTGGGCCATGTGACACGCCTTGTGATTCAATTTGTTGGTTTTTGAACCCAATTAACTGAGATGCTTCTTTGATTCTTCTTCCTTAAACCTAAACAATCCACCCGTTGAACAAAAAATGGATCCGAACTGCTCATATTGTAGAGCTTGATGAGTACTACCTTCATACCAAAATTCAAGTCAATAGGAAAATAACCTTATGGTCAAATAGAATTTGAAAATTTACTTTTCATTTTAACAAGAACTCAATCATTGAGTTATTGATGTTTGATCGACATGATTTTTTTTTTTTTTATAGAGATGCTCTCCTCTTTGATTAATTCATTATGAACAGTACAAATTAAATTTTTACTATAGTGGTTAGATTTAAGAGGTGTGAGATGCACATTCGTTAACATGGACGGAAAATGAATTCAACTGCACATTTTTAAAAATCAAAAGGGTGCGGATGCAACAATTGGAACCAATAGGGTGTAACCGCACAGGGGTAAGTAAAGTTTGCCATTGAATAAATCTGTAGCCATCAATCAATGGAGAGAAGCATTGCAGTAGAGACTTTGGATCCTATGATAGCTTCCTTCACTTGAATCTAAGAGAGGATAAAATGGAAAATTGCTCAGTTCATATAATCAGAATTTTTGGCCTTATTCTGGGTGAGAAATGGTTGCTTTCTATGTAGGCATGCTAACATTAAAATCTACGCCTCAGGTTCAATATTATGAGGTACTCCCTCCGTCCCTTTTTAAATGTGTTGCTTCGTAAATCCAACTTATTAAAAAAACATCATCATTACACCTTTCACATCAACTTTTTCACTTTCCACATCAACTTTTACCTCCACTTTCCAAAATTATACTTCACCCTTACCCAATAACTTTTTACCCACTAACTTTTCAAAAGGGCAAAATGATAATTCTACAAACTTTTACCCATTAACTTTTCAAAACACACACTTATTAAGGGACAGCCCAAAATGGAAATGTCAACACTTAAAAAGGGACGGAGGGAGTAGCTTTTAAAGGAAAAAAACCATACTTAAAAAAAAGGTAGAATCAAAATGAAAATAGAACACCACTTGCAGGAACAATAGCTAATGGCAGCCCTAAACTCCTGGCTCATCCACCAGAACAGATGGTTTCTTGGCTTTCCAAAGGATCCCCTGGCTGTAAATATAACCAACAAAATGTACTATTTTGACCAACTAAATATAACTTTCAAAAAACACACATAAGGGAAAAGGGAGGGAAAGTCCCTGCAGAAGAACTTCAATAATTCAAGGAGAGTCTGATGCAAACAAAGTCTAGTCCAAAAGTTTCACCATTATTCCAAACAAGTAACACAGTTATACCAACAGTGAATGTGAAAATCTCACTCACAGAAGCTAAACTATTTTCACAACTGAGAGCACTTTTAACATTTGAAGATTGGAACCTCAACAAACCACCGACACACAAAATACTTTGGGCAACTAGCTTGAGATATTAAACCCATAGGAAAATGGGAGAGGCTGGTGAAAACACAGAACATTCACTTGTACAACTCCTTGAATCTTTTACATGCTTCCAACACATTGGCCCTATGACCAAAGGCACTAACCCTAATGAAACCTTCACCGCCAGGTCCAAACCCACTGCCAGGAGTTGTAACAACATGGGTCTTCTTAAGAATCTCTTCAAACACGTCCCACGAATTTTGGCCAGGAAAATGAACCCACACGTATGGTGCATTTTTCCCTCCATACACGTTGAAACCAAGCGACTTGAACGTTTCGATTATGATATGAGTGTTTTCCTTATAGAAACCAATCACCTCCTGCATAGCCTGTAATATGGTGTTACAAATTGATGAACCAGCTGAAGATAGATTGGATTCTTCACTAAAGTTTCCAAAAAGAAAGTAACAAAAGTAGGGACATAAATGGAGCGCAGGTTTTGTCCATTTAGAAACCAAAGCTCCAATTGCTTGGGCAGAAATCTTTTCACCGACAAGAACAATTTATGTGAACATTTTCAACAGAGTATGGTTTCTTGTGTTGGCTTGATGTTAGTTCCTATGGTAGTGATGGTGGTGGGTGCTAGCGGCAATAGAGGTGGCGGTGTGATTATGGTTGTGGTTGCGGTGTGGAGGTAGACTAGTAATGCTGATTCGAAATAAATTTTGTATTTTTAAAAAGTGAATATCATATTTCGCCACTATCAGCTCATTCTCCATCAGACAATGATGAACATTTTCCACTTACTTCCGTCGCACCACCTAGAAGAAAATATTTTCCAGAAAAAAGTTTTCCGCTGGAACAAACGGAGTTAAATAAGGGTTGTTAAACTTCGAATGTACCTCAAGGCCTTCTGGCGAAAGGCATGCCAGACCACCAGCTTGGGCAATATTAGATGCACCATTGAAGCAAGTACAAACAATGCGATTAAAGTCCTTGGCAACAGGAAATCCATCTGAAAATTGCAGCTCTTTTGGAACCACTGTCCAACCTAAACGAACTCCAGTAAAACCAGCATACTTGGAAAATGATGAAATCTCAATTGCAACCTAAAATACACGCAGAATGTACATTTTTTGTGTAAGGATGAACTGATTCAAGATATCATTTAAATGATCTCAAACTAAAAAAGGAACCGACAAATTCCTCAGATCAGATAAATTAATTCAAGATATCATTTAAACCACAATGTAGTAACATCATTTGCACAACACATTGAGATATGAACCCAACCAAGACTGGGTGAAAAACTGTAACTTAACAGATCCACATTTACCTCTTTGGCACCAAGAATTTCAAAGATGGACTTTGGGCTGTCATCTGACATATACAATGCATATGCAGAGTCATAGATTATGATCGAACCATTGTCCTTTGCAAATTGTACCAGTTGAGTCAGTTGATTCCTCGATGCAGCAGAACCAGTTGGATTGTTAGGTGAACAGAAAAATATGACATCCGCTCGAGAGACAGAAGATAAATCAGGAAAAAAATCATTGTCAGGAGAACACTTCATGTATTCAATATTTCCATAGCCAACATTATTTTGATACCGTCCAGTCTGACCCATAATAACACCTGAGTCTACATAAGCCTGCGGTAACAGAAAATAATCCAACATTTACTGAGAGATCCACAATGAGAGAACACAAATCCGAGATGTGCAGAGTACCACTTCCCTTGTTTCAGTGCCTCACTCTTCATTTATTTTTCTTTCGCTTTTTCCTCTTATTAGGACCTCTTCAAATTCAAGATATGTATAGGATCAAGAGGGATCTTATGAAGTTCAACGCTTATACAACAATTGCATCCAAAATGACATGCATCATTCGTAATGAACGTGAAACCAACTAGGCATTCAAAGGTGAACAACCAAAAGTAGGAAGGTAGTAAAACCGGAGATGAATTTCTACCATTTGAATACCGCATGGTCTACTTACTGGGTATGATGGGTCTTGTACAGCCATCGTAACATCAGAGCCGAAAAGGACCTAACACAAACAAACAATCAAGGTAAATTCAAGGTTCACAATGACTAACTTAAATGTTTGCCACGAGGTATCATTCCTCAATTACATTTCATAGAACAGGAATAGCCAACAAAAATAGACTGGATCATCCAGCTTAAATTAAAAACTCAAGACAGCCATATAAATAAACCAACCTGGAGGCGGGATATGTCATTTTTTGCACCATCCGAAATAAATACATCATGTTCCTCTATGCCAAGGTTTGCATAAAAAGTTGAAGCTATTGTAGCTCTCAATAACTGGGCACATCAGCATTTCGAATTACTTATCATATATATCAGTGTTTAGAAGGAAAAATGAACATAAAAACTTATAAACAAGGAAGAAAATACAAAAGTTGATAATCATACACAGAACCCCCAATACGAAGATACTGGCAGATAGATAGGAAGGGAAGTGCCAATAATAAGTACCAGTAAACTCAATTCTACGATGCAGATGTAACACATATTGAAGAAGAAATATAAAAAAAAAAAGAGGCAAGATGTTGGTTGAGCGAATAATGAGTAGAATCCAATAATGTTATAGCTCTTGGATATCAATGTAATTAAAATTGTAGAAGACTGTCCAAGTTCATTCGCCATGATGAAATAAGCCAGCCATAATATTGCCACCAGTCAATAGATTTGATGTGATAAGATTCTTTGTACATCTTAACCCACAGGCTTGCTCAAGAACGTAAACCATATTCAGATAGCTTCTCCTTATTTCTTCATATTTTCTTATTTTTCTATTATTTTTTCATCTTTTCTTATTTTTCTAAGAAAAAAGATATTAAATAGTCCATTCTTAGTGTATAAACCTACTGATCAATTGAGGTAAAACCATGCAATTCGTTAAGAGTGTCTACTTCTTATGAGGTAAATCGGATGTGTTCGCAGTATAGATGCTATGTGTATTCAACTCGAAACATCGATACATGAAACTTTGTGGCATAACCTTTGAAGAAAACTGGATAACCAAAGAATCAAGTTGAAGCGTTCACCCGTTGATGATGTAAAAGGAAAAAGGAAATGGAAAAACAAGGAGCCAGTCAATGGTTTCTTTGCAGCTTATATCATTTAGTTAAGCAATGAAAAAGAAAACAAAGAGCTTGTGAAGGTTTTAACTGTTTCTTTGCATCCCATATTATTCCTTTTATGTTGTGGAGGGGGTAGAAGAAGAAAAATATGAAAAGAAACGTTGAAAGCAATTTAGTTTTACACGTATATACAGCCCTAAAGAAGTATGTGCATATATGTCCTACAAGCCTTGTTTTGAACATGCACAAGACTAAACCATCATCTAATATTACACAGCAAAATGTAACATTCGCAACACAAATGCAGTGAATCATGCATCATAGTATACAAACAACTCTTTTAACAGAGAGTAGGGAGAGGAAGAATGGCAAATACCTAAGCACCGTAATGTCACGCAAATTTGCATTCCGACCCCATGTCATTACGAAGACCTAAATAGTTTGCGAAGTTGAATACGCAAGTGGTAAATAGAAAACGAAAAAAAAGATCCATACTTTTTCACCTTGTTCAGCTCCATAACCACTGTAACCCTTGATCGTGGCCAGTGACTTTGATCTCTGACAATCAAAAGGAAAGAATATCAAACATATCAGGATTCGATGGAGTGTAAACAGTAATTTTACTAATTCAGATAGTGGTTGTGATAACATTGTCGTCTTGATTAGAAATATTTGAACATTCAAAAATAAATATGTCAATGGAAAAAGGTTCAAAGCGGGTAATGAGAAAACATATCAAATTATTACCCATAACCGGCCTATGTAAGAAGAGATCTCTAAAAAGTGATTACAATAAAACAACATTGCAAGACCAGAAAACTACAACTTTATCAATAAAGTAGGACCAATTATTTAGTCATGAGGGTGAAAACCCAAAATTTGTACATCAATTTTCCTGAATTGAATCAAAACCATGAAATTTCTCATGCAAGAAAGTATACTAAAAACCAAAAGCCTAATAATATTGACAACGAGAGCAATGAGAAGTAATTGAATGAACTTCAACCATAAACAACTCTGGGAATGGTCGTAAAGCTAGCCACATTCATAGGCAATGGGAAAAAAAAATCCTGTTTTGCTAAATAGCCCACAAGATTAACATCATAACAAAAGTACATACCTTTGCCATAGCAGAAGCTATAACTTCAGGAATAGGCTCAGTAGTGTCACCAATTCCGAGGCTTATCACTTGTGCATCAGGAAATTTCGACATATGTGCAGCCCTTCTTCTCTTAATCTAATCTCCCACACAGAAAATCACAGCTTTCAGGCAACTATACAAGCAGATAAAAGACCCAGAGAAACATGACAAATCCTAACACCTTCCATAGCCACACTAGGGACTAGGGAGAAGGACCATGAATGGAAAGGTAACCAATGGCTATCGAAACTGAACTACATACTTGAACTCATCAATCTGAATAGAAACTCTATGAACTATCCAAATTGCTCCTATTATTCATGACATAAGAAAACTTTTCAGTTTTCACCTTATATACAAGTTGGGATAGGCATCTAGGCAATGTATGAATCGAATCCCTAAAGTTGCCTATAATGGGCAAATATCTAAAGTAATATGCATTTGTGCTCATGCTTGGCAACAAAAAGAATTCTCCATAATCAACTTCAAATCATCAACATACACTGTCCAGAGCATTTCAGTTGACGAGTAAATTTGATTCGAGGTGTGATGCTTCCTTCTCAACTCAATGTGAACTTGGTATTGTGGAAAGTGCATTGGTTCATCTACAGAGAGCTTAAATGAAGGTACTCCATGTTTTTTTATTTATTTTTTTCTATAGTTTGTTGGATAACAACAATCTGCTCCTTTTATATTTTCTTTACTTTTTTTCATCTTTTCTTTGTTTTATGCATTGGTATTTTTTCTCCCTTTGCTTTTTCAGGTTAGCTCCAGAAAACTTTGCATATATTTTTGGCCAAGTTCTTAGTCAACTATGGTGTGTTTTTTAATTCAAGTTGAAGTGAAGCATGCAAATATTTTTGTCCAAGTTCTCAGCAACTATGGTGTGTTCTTTAAGTCAAATTGAAGTGAAGCATTTCCAGTTTTTTTTGTAGAAGGAAGAACATGCATGTCCATTTTTGTTTATGTTAATTTTAATTTGTATCTTGAATGGGCCGTATGTATTTGGTATTGTATCTAATGAAAAGTGTACTTTTGTCTACTTGAATTGGATGTTGTCTCATGTGCAAAAGAAAAGGGTAAAATGAGAAGTTCACTAAATTTTGCTATTGACCTTTCAAATTGGACAAATTTTATGGGACAAGCAAAAGCACAAAAGTGTCCAAATTTTCAGGACAGAAGGAATATCTTAGTAGACACACATGTACAAATCTATAGACACTACCATGAATAAGGTGAACACGGTTGAAGGAAATAACACTTAAGCTAGGTCTCTCTACACACGCACACACATATGAATATACATATAGAGAGAGGAGAGGCCGAGAGGGGAACATATAGAGAGAAAGAGGAGAGGCCGAGGGGATATACCTTGAATAATGAAGACTGTTGAAGAAGGTCGACTGAGATATCATATGAGAGAGAGAGAGAGAGAGAGAGAGAGAAGTTGCTGGAGACCGGAGAAAGTGAAATCAACTAGAAAGAGCGAAGGAAATAACACTTAACCTAGCTTTGATCGACGGTTGTAATTAAAAGTAGACAGAAGCGCATTTTCTCGCCTTGCGCCTTGTGCCCCTTTCTCGCCTTGCGCCTTGTGCGCCTTTCTCGACAAGTTGTGCCTCTTTCAAGCCGGGTCGCCTTTCATCATGCAAGGAGCTAGGGCTGCGCCTCGCGCCTCGCGCCTAGGCAAGCCTTTGACAACTATGGTTATCAACAATTCATCTCTTTATGGACCAGGTTATCTTTGAAAAAATTATTGACCGTGAGGGACTTGCCTACCTATTTACCACCTCCGAAACCTAAGCATTTGGGTTGTGATGCCAACGAATATTGCAAATTGATTGTTATCTTGGTGTTATCGTACCCAACTGGTATATCTATACACAAAATATATAAACTGCATTTTCCTGGCATGTACAAAATTTTGGTTCCACTTTTGCCAACTGCATTTTCATGATACTTCAACCCTATACATATCCCTCACATTTTAAGTACAACAATTGTTAGTTCCAATGAGTACAACAACGTAGAGATTTCCAAGGTCCAATGATGGTTAAGGAGAATGGAGATGATTGCCTCATGTTAATATCTATTCATTGTTCTCCCACCATTTCTCTTTCTTCAGTTCTTCATGTTCCCAATCTTTTTGTTAACCTATTATCTGCTAGTAGTCTTACTCTTACCGAATCCTTAAATTGCTCCGTAATATTTTTCCCTACTCAATTGTGTTTTTTAGGAACTGGATACGGGGAAGGTGATTGGCAGTGGTAAAGCAGATGGTGGCCTCCATTATTTGGAATCTGCACCTCATCTATCTCATTCACCCCAATCATGTGGTCTAGCTCTGCAAGCAGATATGGGTTTGGCTCTTTCTATGTTACATCAGTGGCACAGTAAATTGGGTCATCTTCCTTTTGAGTATTTGGGGAAACTTTTTCCTAATTTAATTAAACATTGTTCTCGGAGTTAGTTTTTTGTGAAGCTTGTGAGCTTGGTAAAGATAAACGTTCCTCTTACGCTCCTATTAATAAAAGGAGTGACTCTCCATTTATGTTTATCCATTCCAATGTGTGGGGTCCTTCACCTTTCACTTCCTTTAAAGGTCATCGGTGGTTTGTCACTTTTATTGACAGCTATTCTCGTGTCACTTGGGTTTATTTACTTAAATCCAAAAGTGAAGTTTTTTCTTGTTTTAAATCTTTTCATACGATGATACGCACTCAGTCTGATATGCATATCAAAATTCTTCGTAGTGACAATGGTACTGAGTGTATAGATAAGAGTTTTCGGGGTTTTTTTGGATGAAAATGGTATTCTTTTTCAGAAGATTTGTGTTGACACTCCACAGCAAAATGGAGTTGCAAAACGCAAAAAATCGTCATCTGGCTGAGGTAGCTCGCTCTCTTTTATTCACCATGAATGTTCCCAAATATTTGTGGGGAGAAGCGATTTTGACTGCAACTTATCTTATTAACCGCATGTCATCCAGTGTTCTTAACTTTAAAACTCCTCTTGAGTCTCCCTAGCAGTTTTCGTGTCACAACTCTTTCCCCACGTGTTTTTGGTTGCGTGTATTTTGTTCATACTCCTCACCCCTCTGATGGTAAGTTAGATCCTGAAGCCCATAAATGTGTTTTCATTGGATACTCTCCTACCTAGAAAGGCTATAAATGTTATGATCCTTGCTCTATGAATTTTTTTGTCTCTATGGATGTCTCTTTTTGGGAAACAGAGTCTTTTTTCTCTCCCTGTACTCCATCTCTTCAGGGGGAGCATAGGCAGGAGGAGGAAGAGATGTTTTATAGTGAGGGGGAGACACTGTTTTATAATCATGGTGAGGGAGAAAAGGAAAAGTCTGGAGAGGAACCAATATATGTCGAAGGAGCTACACATGACATTGGTGGTGATGAGGGAGAAGGTATAAAGTGACTGCAAGGGTCTAACTTAGAGACCTACACTAGCAGGAAAAAAGGGAAGTCCTGTGTAATACCATCTTGTCAATCACAATCGCCTGCTCCAGTTCCGAACTCCTCTGCTGACTCATCTAGTAATAACTCTTCTCCCATTGAACCTCCTATTGTTAATTCTGATGATCTTCCAATTGCTCTTCGAAAAGGTTTTAGATCATGTACTCAACATCCTACCTCCCAGTTTGTCTCCTATGATCATTTATCTCCATCGTACCATGCCTTTGCTTCGTCTCTTTCTTCTATATCTATTCTATAGAATCAGCAAAATGTTGATGGTGCAGTTGAGAGATACAAGACAAGGCTTGTTGCCAATGGTTTCACTCAAACCTATGGTATTGACTACAAGGAGACGTTGGCCCTAGTAGCGAAGATGAACTATGTGCGAGCTCTACTCTCTTGTGCTGCCAATTTGAATTGGCCTCTTCGTAGCGAAGATGAACTCTGTGCGAGCTCTCCACTCTTGTGCTACCAATTTGAATTGGCCTCTTCACCAGTTTGATGTGAAGAATGCATTCCTCCATAGTGAGTTAGAGGAGGAGGCGTACATGGCTATCCCATCAGGTTTTTCTTCATCTCAGACTAAGGAAAAGGTGTGTAGATTGAAACAGGCTCTTCATGGGTTGAAGCAGTCACCTAGAGCGTGGTTTGGAAGATTTTCAAAGGCTATGTCGAGGTTTGGCTACCGATAGAGCCATGCAGGTCATACTATGTTCATCAAGGGAGGTACTGGTGAGATTGATGTCCTTATTGTTTATGTTAATGATATAATAATGATAGGCAATGTTGTGGAAGAGATTCTTAATCTTAAGTCTAGTCTGGCTCAAGAATTCGAGATCAAAGATTTGGGTTCACTAAGATACTTGGTATGGAAGTGGCAAGGTCTGATAGAGGTATTTTTATCTCCCAATGGAAGAATATTCTGGATCTCTTGCAAGAAACATGTATGTTGGGTTGTAGACCTGCAGATTCTCCTATTGAGGTGAATCATCACCTTAGTGAAAATATGGGAGAGCACACTGACAAGGAGGGATATCAGCGACTTGTGGGTAGACTGGTCTACTTAGCTCACACTCGACCGGATGTTAGTTATGCAGTGGGCGTTGTTAGTCAGTTTATGCATGATCCTCGTACTTCACATCTGGATGCAGTGTATCGTATCTTGAGGTATCTCAAATCAGCTCCAGAGAAAGGAATATTGTTCTCTAATCATGGTCATCTGCGGTTGGAGACATTTACTAATGCTGACTGGGCTGGTTCTGTGGATGATAGGCGCTCTACTTCTGGCTATTGTACTCTCCTTGGGGGAAATTTGGTTACTTGGCGAAGTAAAAAGCAATCAGTTGTCACCAGGTCTAGCGCAGAAGCTGAGTGTAGAGCTATGGCTCATGGTGTTTGTGACCTCCTGCGCTCCAAACCTTGTTACGTGATCTGGGAATTTTCGATAGTGGTCCCATGAAACTATATTGTGACAATAAAGCTGCTATATACATCGCTCATAATCCTGTACAACATGACAGAGATTGACAGGCACTTCATCAAGGAAAAGCTGACCAAGGGTTCAATATGTATGCCGTTTGTGAGATATGAAGACCAATTAGCTGGCATATTCACAAAAGGGTTTGGCAGCAAGAGTTTCCACCCCATTGTGGTCAAGTTGGGCTTGATAGATATCTTCGCACCAACTTGAGGGGCTAAATTGTGGGTGTTATGTGTACATAGTAAGGAGTTAAGGGGGTCTTAGTGTATTTATTTCTTTTCCCGTTTGTATATATGTAATGTAATGAGAATGAAACCCTATCTTTTGCGGCTCTATTGATTTCTCTCAGTTTTCAGATACTACTACTAAAGGAGTGAAGTGTCTCTTGAGTCTGGCAGTGCAAGTGAGCAAAAAGATTCAGGAAAAACTCCAAAAGGTCAGGCTCGAAATGGCATCCAATTGTGCTTCACTACTGACAGCCCAAAACACCTATAAATTGTTTGGCCCAACTTGACATCAAAATATGTAAAAATATGCATCAGTTCCAGCACTCGAGCCATAAAATGATTGAAAGGCATACGATTCTAGTTCTAAAGGGAGAAGAGGTGCATTAAAATGCATGTCTAGAGGAGTCATACACATTATAGGTGTCATGGTGTCATAGCAGAAGATAGAGGGATTGACTCGAGCAAACTTGGTTATGATCAGCTCTCTTTGATCCCTGCACTCTTCACCATTTCAAGGTAAAGATATCAAGCCGACAATTATAAGAGTGGGCTTCTGTGTAACTTGATTTCAATCTTCTAAAACTCTTATTTAGTGGATCTTATGTAGGGTGGCCCGTAGTTTTTCTTGTAGAATTCAGTGTGCCAAAGGTTTTCTACATTTACTGTGTGCTCTAATTTGTTTTCTATCCAATGCCCCAAATATTGTGCGCATTAAACCGACTATGTAATTGATATGTACTGAATTCCATTTTGTGTCCTACTCTACCCACTCTTTCAGGCAAGAAAACATGTCTGGTTCCATTTCCCTTTTCCCAACTTTAAGTTAATGGGTAGAAATTTTATCTGCATCCAATTCATCTTGCTATTGACACCATACTATAGTATCACGAGCTGAAATGCTGACTATCCATGCTAAAGCTTTTCATATATTCAGCTTCATGGGGAAAAAGCGAAGAACAACTCTTTCAACGACACCTAAAAAACCAAGTTGTTTAAGAGACAATACCAACAGATTACATGAATATGCAAACAATAGCAGGTAAATGTGACATACCTCAGGAAACAGGTAACCGGCTTGAAGCTTGCCCATGTTTTCATTGCGAGAGACCTTTGTTTTGTAAGCTTCAAAAATACAGCAAACAATGTTAGATTGTTGACCATCAAGAAGGAAAACTTCTCTCCAGACAACTTTCAAGGAAATTAATTCTTTAACCTCTTTAGGTGCCAACTCCCAAACATTCTAATCCCAAAATATCATGCAATCGCAGTAGGAAATAGGTTAAGAAAACATTTTCTTCAAGAAAGTAACAAAAAAGAGGAAAGAAGGAAACTCCCAAACCCTAGTGGACCTCCATTGTTCTCTTCACAAGGGATGGACCACCTCCCCAAATAATTTCAATACCACATTAATAGAGTAACATTTTTTTTGTAGAATGTCATAAAGTATGAAGGCTCACCACAATAAACCCCCAAAATAACTAGAAAGACGTAATCTATACTATATATTGATAGGTTGGTTAAAATTATAGTAATTTTGGACATTTGCAAACAATTAACTTTAAAATTTTAACCTAGTTATAAGAGAGGAGGAGATCTACATACATAGCATTCTTTGCCTTTTTAATTCAAAATTTGAATCCAATTCCTAAATCAATATGGTAATCCTCAATAAAGACACAACAACAAAATATCCTTCAACAATCAAAACCGAATGAAAAGAAAGAAAATAATGTTTGTAAATGCTCCTCTTCTGCTAAAAACAGTAATCCATTATCAATTCATAAATGTCGTTCGATTTGCTTTTTCTTTTTTTTCCTTTAGAATGAAGATTGTAATTCCGATTGGTTTCATTGATTTTCTTTGTTTTGACAAAGCAAATCAATGATGAAAGATCAATGATGGAAGATGGGAGGCTCATCGAATTGGTAGATGGACAAAAGGTGAAAGATTGATGATGGAATATGACAGGCTCATCGAATTGGTATATGAAGTCCTCCCTCTCTCTCTCTCTCTCTCTCTCACACACACACATTTAGAAGCAAAAGTTATTTTGTACCATGTGGTCACTATAAATATCATTATACAAACTTCTCAGATTTGGAAGAGAAAATGAATGCATTCAAATATGATTGCACGTACATTAACCCCGTATAAAGTAGGAGACTTCTTAATGTGTGATGTTATATCATCGACCAATGTACCAAAATTGCTCTTGGGATCCCTTAATTTCTCTTAAATTTCCTAGGCAACGACAACATTTGGAAACTCTCTCTTGTTCGGTTGGTTACTGTTGTTAAGAATATGCCTCATCAAAGGGAGTTTTTGCAACTTTTTGAACAATCAATTACGTAAAATGTTATTTTCATGGTTTTAGAAAAATAGAAATTATATCTTATATAAAACATAAATGAATAATCTAAGTTTTAGCTTTCCATCTTTTGTTGTTTTCATTTTAGGTACGATTTATGTTGTCCAATATTTTGTACTCAATAATGAATTTGCTGTTAATCTGATATAATATATAAATGCGTCAAGCAGGGTTCACTGCAAGTATCCACTGCCCAAAAAATAAATTGAAAATAACAATCCACCACCCCTAATATATGAGGCCCCAAAATTTAGAAATGTGCATTCGTCCATGCTCTTAACAATGTGAGTGGTGCATCAAACATGCATAATCGATAGCACATAGCCACATTCTTGAATTCCTACTAATGTAGGACCTATGTTACATGGATCCTTCATTTTTGCTGTGTCCGACACGCGTATCCATTTTGGACTTGGATCCTCTAATTGTCTGATATTTACAGAAAAAGAATACTCAGTACCAAATTAGCTAGAAAAACGATATTTCTAGACATGAAATAGAAAAACCACATTTTTCTTAACTCTTCTTGTTTAAATACATTACTAAGTATAATTTACAATATATAACCTGCTCTAGAGTCTAGACTTGCAATATATACTACAAACAGGTGTTCGGGATGTGTCCCTGTACCCGTACCCCATTGTGGGACACATATCCCAATATCCTAAGATTTAAGTCTAGGAAGATCTGACGCTTGGACATGCATCCGCACCCGATACTCGTACCCGAGTCCATGTAACATAGCGTAGGACAATAAGAGAGGTTTACGGTTTGAGTAGCGAACAACAGGATTGGGGTTACGGCTTGACAAAATAGGAGAAACATGACCAAAATAAGTCCATGAACAGTAACAGGGACTGACTGTAAACAGAAAACAGGAATAAAAGAGTAAAAAAGAAGAAGAAAGCTCAAAGAATCACTCCTAGATGGTTTAGACATCACACCTAGGGTTTAATTGCATCACATAATCCATAGATACTTCAAAAGCTCTAAAATTTCTCACAATATTCAACTCCATCAAATCAAGTGCATTACATTACTTTATATAGCCTAGAAGACTTTCAGAATAAAAAAGGGAACAAATCATACTAAAGCTTTTTTTTTCCTAAACCTATAAAATACTAAAAAGGAAACTACCAATTCTTTAGACTTCCAAATCTATTTGCTGCTAAAAACGACTCAGAATAAATAAACCAAGTAAATAACTTGACCCATAAAATAACCCATGGGCAACCCCTACGGCCCATGTACATAACTAGATATAACTAAAATTACCAAAATTTCCCTATTCTTAAAAAATTGTCCAGCAACATTCTTCTTCAATACTAACATAAATAAACCCTACAGCGACTATTGACCATCCATGCTATCTTTAGGTCCCATCTTGAGATCATATGAATTTACATATTTTGCCACTTCTTTAAATTTACTTTTCCTTGAGCCTCTCACAACCTCCATTTCCCCAGCAACCGATTGTATGCTAAGCTAATTATGTACACATCTCATGGTACCCACCCCACCACCACCACGATGTCCCCCCACCAAACAGACCAAGAAAACCCAAAATAAAAGTCTTCTGGCTGTCTAAGATACAATTATTAAGAAAAAGGTAGCCCATACCAGTTTTATCAGCAGAAGGTTTTGCAGAGCATTTACAAATCCAACTCTTTTTCACCGGATGCAAGACAATTCGTGGTCTGCAGTAGATATGAATCTAAATGGATCAAAAAACGAGCCAGTTTTCCCACTATAACTGCTAAGGTGGGAGGGAAAACAGAAAAGGAAGCAGGATTGATTGCTGACAAAACAAAATATACTATGTAAATATATGAAAATAAACGAGAGAGCGTGGTACCTTAGGTTGCAGAGGTGATCTTGACCCAAGAAAGCCGACGGTAACGATGAAGAAATGGATGTCGAAATTAGGTGACGATGAATCATTCTTAGAGAGAGAGTGGAAATTAGGTGAGAGAGGAGAGCCGGCGGGTTGAATCCTGGTCAGAAATTCAAATTTTCAATTTTCCCCCCTTCAAACTGGCGGGAATATAAAAGATTTAACTACAGTTCTTCCTCCCTTCGCCTCCCATCATCATCGCCTGTAAAACAACCAAACGACGATGTTTGAGAGTTCGGTTGCCAGAAAATCGGAAAATCGTTGCAAACGACGATGATTTGCGATTCCGGTCGACCGTGATCTCCTCCGACGGTGAGTCCCGATGGCGATTTGCGTTTCCAATCGATGCATATGGCGATTGGTGATATATACAGTATGCTCCTTGTCCTGCCATGTCAATTGTTTATTGATTCACTCTCTATTTCCTCTTATCTTTCCACATCGCACTATCGCAGAAGAAGTGGAGGTCATCAAGTTGTAATTTTAAATTGTTTGTATTGTGTAATCAGTGTGAAATTTCTATGGTGGCCTAACTAGGAGGGTGGGTATGTGGTACTTGTTCGGCGATCTCAGTCTTTATCGGCGCGATCCGACAGTCTGAATTTTAGAGAGAGAAAAAGAGGGGAGAGAGAGGTCGGGTGAGAGAAGAGGGAGGGAATCAATTTGGACCGTGCAAAACACATTTGGATGGCTAGTATCACGATTTTTCCTCTATTAGTCCTCTTACTGGGACATTGTGGGGGAGGATGTCTGCAAAGCTGTTTGAAGATTCTTTGATGAGGGTTTTCTTTTGAAAGAATTTAATCTTACTGATTTGGTTCTTATCCCCAAAGTTCTTTCTTCAGAAACTCTCTCCCAATTTAGGCCGATTAGCTTGTGCAACTTTTTTCTTAAAATTATCACGAAAGTTCTTGCTAATCGGCTTAAAACCATCCTCAGTTCTATCATTTCTCAGAACCAATCTGCCTTTGAACCAATCTGCCTTTGTCCCTGGAAGAATGATCCAAGATTGTGTTATTGTCGCTCATGAAGCCTTTCATTTCCTTAGCCACAAGAAGAAAGGGACGGACGGCTTTATGGCTATCAAGCTTGATTTCAACAAAGCTTATGACAGAGTTGAATGGGATTTTTTGGAGGCTCTCTTGATCAAAATGGGGTTTCATTGCAAATGGGTTAAGTGGGTTATGGAATGTGTCTCATCAGTCAAATTTTTCATTTGGAAACCAAAGCTGCAGTTATTCCAGAGAGGGGTCTAAGGCAAGGTGACCCGTTATCTCCCGATTTATTTCTCTTGGTGAAAGATGTCCTATCAAGATTGATTCAATTGGAGATTATCCAAGGTTCCATCAATGGTATTAGGATCAATCGCCATTGCCCTACTCTCTCCCATATATTCTTTGCTGATGATGCTCTCCTCTTCTCCAGAGCGGAACTCAAAGAATGTGATCGCATAAAGAAAATTCTTGAATCTTATGGTTTGGCATCTGGTCAGACTATTAATTTTGACAAATCTGGTTTGTTTTTCTCTTCCAATATGTGTGCCATGGATAAGCAACTACTCTGTGATTTTATGGGTATCAATCTTTTGCTAGGGGATGCAAAGTATTTGGGTTTGCCCTCATTCTGGGGAAAATCAAAAGCAGATGCCTATACTTTTCTAGTGGAAAGATCTCTAAAGAAGATGCAAGGGTGGAAATTTAAATCTATTTCTCAAGCCGGTAAGGAAACCATGATCAAATCTGTTATTCAGCCTATCCCTTCATATGCAATGGCATGTTTTCTCTTACCAAAAAGCTTATGTGATAAGCTCAATGCTCTTTTGAGGAATTTTTGGTGGAAGGGCGACCCGGAAGACAGAGGCATTTGTTGGATTTCTTGGGATAACCTGACTGAATCTAAGACTAATGGGGGTATGGGCTTCTGAAGTTATAGGGATTTCAATGAAGCAATGTTAGCTCGTCAAGGTTGGCGCCTTTTAATGAATCCTCATTCTTTCTGGGCAAGATTTATGAAGGGGATTTATTTTCCTAACTCTTCCTTTCTTCGGGCAACTAAAGGAAGCCGTGCCTCTTGGGCTTGGACTAGCATGCTTCATGGCAGAAATCTTCTTACTAATGGTCTAAGGTGGCAAGTGCAAGATGGCTCTTCTATCAATTTTTGGGAAGATAGCTGGATTCCTTCTCTGAAGGATTTTAAAATCCATTCAGCTAGACCTCCTGATTCAGATATCCAAACAGTGGCAGATGTGATTGATTCTTCAAGTGGGCTATGGAAGGTCCAGAAGTTGGCTCTAGTGGTTTCTCCTTCTGAGTTGAATGTCATTCTCTCTATCTCTCTCCCTGCCCTCTCAAGAAGGGATAGATTGATTTGGCACCATACTCCCTATGGCATCTATTCTGTCAAGTCTGGGTATCACTTAGCTACTCAATTAAACGCAAAACCAAATTTGAACAAGCCAGGAACTTCATTTATCCCTTGTGAGAAACTCTGGAAGAAAATATGGAAGTTGGATATCCCAAATAAGGTTCGTAATTTATGGTGGAGAGTTTGGAGAAACAATCTTGCTACAAGAGAGAATCTACACAAAAGGAAGTGTGCCCCTTCAAATCTCTGTCCGATATGCAACTCCAAGGTTGAATCCGCCGAGCACCTCTTGTTTGACTGCTCTTGGGCACGTGCTGTTTGGTTTGGTAGCAATTTTGCTTTTGATGGTAATTTCTCCCCTCTAAATTCTGCAATTAAGTGGACTGCCCATATTATTGCATCCATGTCATCTGAGGAGGCGAGCTATGTTCTTAGTTTTGTTGCACTTACTGCTTGGAAATCTAGAAATGCTTTCATCTTTCGTAACACTCCAGTTGATCCTTTGGATACCTTGGCAAGGTCTAACTATGCCAGGTTTGAATTTATCAATGCTTCGGTGATTACTTCAGTCCATATGGATAACCTCCCAGTTGCAGATGGTTCTCCGTCTTGGAAGGCTCCGGACTTTTTAAGTTTTAAGGCTAATTGTGACATGGCTGTCAAGCCAAATCATTCTGTGGGTATAGTGGCAGTTGTTTTGAGGGATTGGAAGGGCAATGTGTTGGATGGAAGGGCCAAATCCTCACGTTTTTTCTCCTCTCTTCAAGGAGAGCTGAATGCTATTCGGGTGGCATGCTTAATGATCTCAACTTTGGGTCTTTTGGGGGTCGTGGTTGAATCTGATAACAAAGAAGCCATTCACCTCAGCGTATCCGAGTTGGTTCCCCCTTGGGAAGTATTATCGTTGGTTCTTGACATTAAGGAGATAGCTTCAGCAAGTTGTATCTCATTCAATTGGGTTAGAAGAGCAGCTAATGTTTCTGCCCACACTGTGGCTTCTCTGGCTTTAAGAGGCTCCCTCCCTGTTAATTGGGTGTCCTCTCCTCCGTCTGCTCTTTCTGATCCTGTTTTGTAGCCCGTTGGGCAGTTTTTGCTGATCAAAAAAAAAAAAGTGGTTTGCTGTCACACCATCCACCCATGTATGCGCTCTCTCTCTCTCTCTCGACATTCGATTCGACTTTAAATTGAATATTGCAGCTTCAAATTGGAGGTTTTGATTTTATATAGAAACTACTTATACTTATGTACAGTATATCGGAAATATTTTGCATCTAAGGCTTTGCTCACTTGCCCTTTTGTTTTCATTTACAAAAATTCTTTTTAGAGTAAATTACATTTAACCCTCCTCAACTATCAACGGTTTTCACTTAACCCCCTTCAACTATAAAAGTCAACGGGTCACCCTCTTTAGGTATGAATACTTGACACTTAACCCCATTCCGTTACAAGTCCGTCAACTTTATGGACGGAACTTGCAAATGTGCACAGCACAACGGTCAAATAGCACTCCCACTTCCTCCAACGGTAATATACATAGATATAGATCTATATATACCTGGGGCAGCCATTAAAATCCTCCATCAGATCTCTCTCTCTCTCTCTCTCTCTCTCTCTCTCTCTCTCTCTCTCTCGTACTGCACCTGTATCTAGTTTCTCTCAGTCTTCTCATGCTCTGATTGCCATGGCCCAAAGTGAAGCTTTATCTTCATCATGTACCGACATAAGAGGGCCTGCTATGGTGTGTTTTCATGGAGAAAAATCACCCATGAGAGTATCAAGAACTCGTGCCAACCCAGGAAGAAAGTTCTACGGCTGTGAAAGATTTAAGGTAAAAAAAAACTGCTTTAATTATATCAAATATATATCAGTTAAGATATATGGTAACCAATTGCTTAATTGGTTCTGCTGAAAGGGGAGAAATGCAATTTTTTTACTTGGTATGACAACCCCCAAGGGGAAGTATACCTAGGGTTTCACAGGGGAGTTTTTTTTTCGTGATTTGAGAGACCAATATGGCCAAAAATGTAAAGCCGCCATCTCTATTAACGGATTCCCCCATGTTATCTGTTTAAATAAGTTCGAGGAGGCGACCCGTTGACTTCTTTAGTTGAGGGGGATTAAGTGAAAATCGCTGATAGTTGAGGGGGGTTAAATGTAATTTACTCTTCTTTTTAAAAAGATTCTTTCTTTTTTCAATTATTACTTACATTTCTCTCTCTACTCATTACTTTATGGCTCGGTTTGGATGGCAGCAATCTCGAGGCGGAATGAAAATGTGATGTCTTCTTTTCATGATTCCAATGTTTGGAACAGACAGGAACAGGAATGTGATTCTATGCTTTTTTTATTCTGGCGTTTAGAACTATCATGAATAGGAATGTAATTCTCGATGACACATTCAACCAGAAATCACATTCCCAAACTGAGTGGGAATCTGATTTCTCCCTTACCCCATGGGAATCTCAAGAAACGTTGACTTCACTAACTTTCTAAAATAATTGTTTCTCGCGTAAGATTACTGAATTAGTTCAAACACCGAAATGAAATTACTCCAGGTATCAAATTCCTAGGAATTAGATTCCCAGTAATCATATTCCTATTCCCACCCAAGAAAATTCCCAGGAATTTGATTCCCAGTAATCAGATTCCTATTCCTACTAAAGATTTCAGCCATCCAAACACAACCTATTATTCTCATTTCTCTCTCTCTCTCCAATCATTATCTCATTATTCTCATTTTCAAAAACCCAACCAAACACTATCTCAAAAATTCTTCTCAAAATTTTCTTTTCAAAACTCATCCAAACACAGCGTAAATTGGGGATAATCTACATTTGACACTATTTACGTATTAAAAGTGTGGCTCAAAAATTATGTGTCACAGAGTTGTAAGGTAAAGAATGTAAAATTATTTTTGAAAGTAACAAAATACACTCTCCTAGACAGGTAGAGTGGTGCGAGGTGGTGCATAGGTGCCACGTCCTCCCTCCCTCCCTTTCTCTCTTTCTCTTCTCATTCTCTCTCTTTGGTCCCACAAAATGCAAGCTCTATGCAAGGAGCAGCAAGGGCACCTTTCAAGTCTGACACTAAAGAATAAGGGAATCTCCAATAACACCACTAGACACCCCAATTTGGGCCTACGAAAATCCATAGCCTCCCCGATGATGAAAGTGGACTTACAAACACATTTTAGAGCTTGAAGAAATGCTTGAAATCCAACCAAAGCCTACCAAAACATTGCCAAAATAAAAAACCGGGAGAATCCATCAAACCCATTTCAGGCACCTGAAGAACCCCTTCAGGCGCCTAAAGCTCATTTTCCAGAATTTTAAAATTAAGGCGGGGATATCTAGAGTGTGATCATTACGATTTGATGCTAGCCGATTTTGCAGGATATTATCAGGAAAGAGCAGAGAATAGTATGATTAGCCAAAAATGACCCCTAAATTGGCCTCTAGGTCACCTAAACCCACTGATAGGCGCGTGGAAAGCATGCTTTTAAGCGCCTAAGTAGGGTGATTTAGCATGTTAGACGTGCGGTTAAAGCCTCATTTTCCATTTGATATGTGCACGTGGTGGTTTTTGTGTGTTGAGCATCATTTGCAGGAAACCTAGGAATGTTGGCGCGAATCTCGAGATATTGGGAAGGCATGCACGGGGATCGAGATTGAGAGAGACTGAGGAGGCTAAGTGTTGAAGTGGATTTCGCGTGAAAGTGATCCTAACTCATCGGGAGCGCTACCCCAATTTGATGGAGCGCTCAGAAGTGGCATAACATGGCTCAGGAAGCGAACAGAAGGTCTGGGAGCGCTACACCAAAAGTGGTGTAGCGCTCCCGAGATGCTTCGAGTCAATGGTCAGCACGGGTCAGCGGTCAAACGAAACGTAATAGGCTCGGTAGCGCTACCCCTTTTCTTAGGTAGCGCTACCGCGGGCGTTAACTCGGTCGTGGAACGCAGTCGTTTAGAGTTAATTTCGTTTTATTTTCGGTTTAATTATAGTTAGCGAGGATTCTCATATAAATACTCATTTTTTTACTCGAATTAGGGTTCCAGATTTTTAACTTAGGTTCTATTGTTCCAAGTTTCGGCTGCTGTTCCAAAGTGCATTCTACATTCAAGTTTATTTCAGATTTTCAGATTTCCAGCTTTTGAATTGGCGTTTTCGCGGGATAATCAAGTTCGCTTTCTTCTTGCAATTAGCGGTATTATCTTCTGTTTTTATTTTTATTCTTCAAGCATGTCTAGATCTAGGTTTAACATAATTTCTGCAATTGTTAGAATCATGAGTGAGTAGTCGTATAGAGTGCGGCTGCGGGGCGAAGGCGCTTCGCAGCTAGACTAATCGATGTTCTACCTCGGGACTGAATTAACTTGATTTTTGAGCAATTTTAGGAGACGAAAACTCTTCTAACAAACAAAACCCAGGCATCGCCGGAATTCGAATGCGCACGGAATCTGGTGACAGGTGGTGCGCATTTGTTAGGGATCCTTTTTCTTATTCTAAAATCAGTGAAATGAGTAATTGTGGCCCGAGTAAACATTGGTTAAGCTAGTTGCGGACGCTGGGTTCCCACAGCTGTACTCTCATTTTTAATCCATATTCAGTTAAATTAGTTCAGTAACTTAGTTAATTAATCTCATTGAACAAGGGGTGGCTACCTGAGAGCCAGGTCAAACTATAATTCCACACTTTTGAGTAAACACCGTTCGTCGTCTCTGTGGTTCGACTCCGGTACTTCCGGATATTGTGCTACACTGGTCGAGAGTCCTACGCTTGGGACGCGTCTATTTTAAGTCACCTGGTCGGTCAAGCACCCACCTTTGCTCACTATAAAACCCCCCATTCCCCTCCTTGTAAGGGGTTCCCAACACAAAAATCCAAAATTGATCCAAGTATTGTCATTTCTCTTACAAAAACCACCAAAGTCAGTCACCAATATCACCCAATCCATCGAACATTCAACCAAAAACCCATTTTCATATTCAAGTACCCATTTTAAAGCTCTAAAAGGTAGAAAGGCTACCTAATCATTGTTGAAAAGTCCATCTTGAGGGAAGCCAGCGAGTCCATGTTGGTTCTCCATACCAACAATGGCCTTACAATGGCTCAAACAGATCAAAAGAGCATTTTTTGCATTGATTGACTCATTGCCCCCTTTATCGATGCTGGATATCCGAGAGTCTGTCACTTTTCGGTTGAGTTTGCTGGGAGGTTACCCTATTGCTCAGGTAATGGGATAAGGGATTGTCTGCAAATTATGCGGGACACCACCATTTTGCTTGATTTGAGTTTCTACCCGTCGGCTTGCGAGTGTATCTGATCCTGAGGTTTGGTCTTGCAACTCGGTGCATTCAGAGATTCGGGCATTTGCTGGTAGGGCAGGGCTGACCTTCTTTGGTGGAAGCCTTGACAGACTTTTTGTGCAACTTATGCATTTCAGAGATTGTGAGTTGGGAGTGCCCCCTTTTGCAATGGTCTGCGATTATTGAGAGTTTGTTTGACAGGGTTATTGTGATTGATTGGATGGTGCTTTGAGAGCTTTGGGAATCTGGCTTCAGTCGTTCGGGAGTTTCCAGCTACCAGGTTTGGCATTGAGGGAGAAGGCTCGGTTTTCACCATGGGGCATGGGGTCAATTATCTTCCCTGTTTTGATCCCTTCTTCGATCATTTCTCCCTGCTGGATTATTTCTGAAAAGGATCTCCCAATGGAAGTACACAACTTCTCATAGTAGATTCCCTCCAAGGTTTGCACAAACAGATGCCCATATTCATAATCAAGCAGTGGGGCCTCGACCTAGGAGGCTAAGTTTTTCCAGCGCAAGGCATATGCTCGGAACGTTTCTTCCGGCTCTTGTTCCATTCTCAACAGGTGCATGCGGTCTATGCCTATGTTGGTGTTGTGCCGATACTGCTTGACAAATTCTTGGGACAATTCAGCCCATGTCTGGATGCGGTGAAGGTCTAATCGGGCAAATCACTATGCGGCAGGTCCGGTAAGACTATGTTGGAATAGTTGCATCATAAGCATGTTTGGATTGGGTAGGCCATTAAGTGTCCCGACATACAATCGAAGATGAGTCATGAGATCAGTGGTCCCATTGTACTTGGTGAAGTCTTGTATTTTGAATTTGGCTGGAAGGGGCTGGTTTGGAAAAAAATAGAGATCTGAGAATTTGGTGGATGGGTAAGCATTTGGCCCTTGCATGGCTTTGAGGGCTTTTTCCAGGTGTTTGATTTTCTGGTTTATGATTGGGTCTATGCCCTGGGTGGATTGGGAATGACTGGTAAGGGGACTGCCCTAGTGTTGTTTTGAATTGGTGGGAGATTCTGGATGATGGTTGCCCCTCCCCAATAAATGGATGGTATTGATTGCTCGATATTGGGTTGTATTGATGGGAGGTGCGAGGCGACAGATGCCCCTGCCCGAGTGGATTGTAGAGGTGTTGATAGTCTAGTGTTGGGATGATCCCGAGCTAACAGATGTTGGACCATGGCTTGGAGGTTTTCAACCTCCCTTTGGAGCTCAATGTGGTCAGCCAGAGGGACGGTCTCAGGCTTATTTTGACTGGGATGATTTTCCTCTACCATTGCTTTAGACAGAGACCTGGTGAGGGCAGGACTTCCGTGCTCGGAGTGCCATTTTCTGCAGCAAAGGCTCTCTACTACTTTGGTGGTAGAGGAGAGAAAATTGTTAGGACAGGTTTAGGATAATGGCAGTTCAGAACTCCCTCCGTTTTTCATGATGCCTTATAATGCAAGGGCTTAGGCTGACTCTTTTTTTTGGGTGCTACATGCGGCATGATGGCTTGGCTTGACTAATGCACTTTTCAGGTTTATGGCTCCCACATCTTCAAACCTCCAGCCCCATAAAAGATGGAACCTTCTCAGGTTGGTGATGTGAGTTGACTCCGTTTCGACGGATACTATCGTAGGCTACCTTTAAAATCGCCATCCAATAGTACCCATGTACATTAGGAGTACGTTCTAATCCTATAGGGTGAAAGTTGTAAAAAAGAATGGAGATTGAGAAGAGAGGGTATGTAGTGCTGAATGATATGATGAAAAATTTGAGTTTTTTTTTTTTTGAAATCTCCGGAGGGAGTTCTTGACAAATATGTGCAATGAATGCCCTGCAAAACAAATGTTAGTTTTTTTTTCTTTTTTGCAATTGCAATTTTTTTTTTATACCTGAGATAGAAGAATGAAAATTGTGTTAGCAACCGGAATACCAAGGGTATTTATTTGAAAAGGCCAAGTTTGAGAAAGGCCGAATTCCGCTTAGTATTTCCCCAGCAGAGTCGCCAGCTGTCGCGCCCCGATTTTTACCGGCCGCTCGCCTGCTCCACTTCGGTGGGCATTTTGGCGATGCTTTCAAAATCTTGACTTTTAAATTGCGACGATTGTGAATTATGAGGTTTGCAGCTGTGACTCGAGCTTTTATTAAATTTTCAGAGTCGCCACCTAACATTGAATTCGAGTGTGTTAGGTCACCCGTTAAAACTATTTTCCAAAGACGAACTTTAAGAAAAATGTTTTAACTTTTTTTTGTTATTATTTTCTTCTGTTTGAGCAAATTCTTCTTTCAAACGAGCTTGAAATTGACTCTCTTTTTAGATCTGCAAAATCAGAGATGGGCTCGGGGATTTTCTACGAGTGGGGAAGGTGTTAGGCACCCCACGTCGTCTGTTCAACGCTTTTCCCAATGTTAGCCTTTTTCATTTAAATATCCTTGGCAAAATAAAAGAATAAAAAAAGGAAATTAAATTGTTTTGAAATTCATATGTCGGAATCTAAAGGTCCGAGCATGTTTCGGGTGGTTTCCCACCTTCCGCGTCTCGTGTTTTCAGAATTCGGCGTATGGATTATCAATGCATTGATTTTGTATTTTTTTTTTCTAGAAATAAGATTTGCCAAGGGAAAACCGACCAATTGCAAATCTTACTTTTGATTTTTAATGGAGTGGAATCCTTTATCGCCGGG
The DNA here is from genome assembly GCA_016920895.1 of Vaccinium myrtillus. Classification (NCBI taxonomy): domain Eukaryota; kingdom Viridiplantae; phylum Streptophyta; class Magnoliopsida; order Ericales; family Ericaceae; genus Vaccinium; species Vaccinium myrtillus. The sequence continues at coordinate 15,682,774 of CM029278.1, read as the reverse complement.
ACTCGATTTATAGACTACTTTGAAAATCGCCATCAATCGGTCACATGCTACCTTTTAGGTTCCGTAAACAATATATACATAAAAAAAATTGAATCACTGGTTTTGAATATTGAAATTGAAAGGGGACGCCCCTTGTGCCGGATTACATGGTGCTCACCTTGGGTGGCAATTGACTGGAATTGTATAGGCTAGACGAGAATATAACTTGAAAAAGTGCCAAATTCGGTTTCACTATTTTCAAGCTATATTGACGTTGTCGCGTATAAAAATACAAATTACAAGACCTCGGTCGGACTGTAATTGAAAAGAGATGACTGGATTTTTGTGGGCTTTGGACTTAGGCAAAGGCTTTGTGGGTTTTTATGTAGAGAAGCAGAGGCTTATTTTTGGTTGAGCTTGAAGCTCTGGTTTTTCTGGACTGGTGAATGAGAGATTTGCTCTCAGCTTTTAGGCTGGGAAAGAAAGGAGGTACTGGGTTTGGTTCTGGATCAGAGAGAGAGCTGAGAGAGTTTTTTTTCTTGATTTTCTTTTTTCCTTTTTTTCTTCTTTTTTCCCTCTCTTTCCTCCTTTTTTTCTCTTTTCCTCCCCCGAACCAATGCAGCAAAGCTGCTTAGATAGGCAGAGTGTAGGCAATGGGGACTGAAAATTATCCAGTGTTGCGCGCGCATGAGAAGGCTGAGAAATGAATAAACGGCTGAGATCAAAATATGAGATAATCAGATGAACCAGGAGTTGACATGTGGCCTAAGGGAGCTGTCGGCAATTTATTTTCTCCACTGACATGTGAATGGCTGAATTGATTGCATCATTCAATATCTTTGAAATTGGTCCACGTCTGGTGCCTTTTGAATAAACAAAGTAATCGCAGCCATTAGAAAATTGATCCACCGGGTCTGCCATACTCTCCACTGATGTTCAAAACGGAGTCTGATTGGGGCGCTGGAACAGTCAAAATTCTTATTGTAATGTGCAGGATAATATGGTATTTTTTTTTTGAACTGCGGATAATATGGTATGGTGCACGTAATTAATGCACTTGACATGTGAACCGTAGGGCAAAATCTGATGTCAAAAAGACTCCGCAAGAATTCCATTTGAATTACCAGGCCAAACTTCCACCGACATAAACAATGGAATTGTTTATGTGATAATGACACCATTGTGTAGTTTATTTGATAATGGAAGAATTCGGCCAGTGGCGTCGGTCCAGAAAAATGATCCCATGCTTCACGCTCACGCGACACACAATACTCCGCAATGCTTTCGTTTGAGCTCCCTGTCGGCGTCCAATTGAGACCCAAACACAGTCAAAATTCTTGTTCTGACGCGGAGATAAATACAGTGAAATTGGCGTCGTTCAATGTTGCTCTGAGATTGGACTTGCGAGTGGTCGGGCCAAATTTGGGTGTCAACAAAATCCTGTCCAATTAACTTTTTGCAAAGCATACAATCATGAGCTTCTGCTGATTGCGGGCCGTATAGCCGGTGTATTTCTTCCTCTACACGTATAATGACCCCTAAATTGCCCCCTATTAAGCCTAATTTCTATTTAAAATCAAAAACTCATTTTTCCCTCTCATTCTCTCTATATATAAACACCCCTTTACCTCTTATACAGAGGTTACAAACTGATCATCCACTCACTCTCACTCTAAAAAGCCATTCTCAGACCACACACTTCATCTTCTTCATCCAATTCAACCACAATCAACAAAACCCACTTAATCATGACAAAAATCATCATCTAGCTTCGCATACACCCCCATTCACCCAAACAACCACTCAATCAGCCTCACATTCACATTCCTCTGTCTAAAACGTCTCATATCAAGCCTATAATCTAAGCCATTGCTCAATCATCCATCAAAATCATAAGTTCAAGCCTACCCTTTGAGTGCTAAAAAACACTATTCCGCCCTATCTTTGCTTCTTGCTTATTTCAGCTCCAAATCATGTCTCCAAGCTTCTAATGGGGTGTGTGTGTGTGTGTGTGTGTGTTGTTATCGTGCATATATCAGTATGATCCTCTCTCTCTCTCTCTCTATCTCTCTTATATTCTAACCATGCTTATGCTTGGCTTAAAGTACATCACCAATTCATACAAGCTTATTTGAGGTTATTGATGATGCAAGTGAAGGCAGAGGAGTACAAGAGCACACAAACCAGGAAGAGGGTTTGAGCGCTTAAAGTATACCCTTTGAGTGCTCAAACTATCTTCTGGAATCTCACTTATTTTCATCTCTCTGGTCCACCAAACATGTTTGATGTGTTGTTGGTCCCCTTTTGTGCTTATATTTTACGTTCATCAGTATTGATTAACATCTTTGGATCATTAACAAGCCTTAAATCCATCCTTGGATGATCATTCTGTCTTGGATAAGATGTAATAATGATGTTTTCAGAATATTAGTGAGTCTTGATCATGTTTTTAGCAAACATGAGCCAACAGAAACATGTATGGGAGAGGAGGGTTTGAGCACTCAAACCATCCCTTTGAGCGCTCAAACCCCAGACATGGGATTAGATTGGTTGTGTTCTAGACCATTTCATGGTGTCCTTTTTGGTCATCTTGATGTTGATATAAGCATATTAACATTGTTGTTTACTGTTTGATGTTCTTGATTAGCACATATTTGCATGTTGTCATCATCCATGTAGTTCGCAAAGCACAAGCATACACCGTAATCATGTATCGTGTTTATCATCGCTTAACTAGCTTCCGTTCACCGTTCCCCATTTATTTGCTCAAAGTTGGATTGCAAACATTTCGCATAATCCCACAAAATACTTAGTAGAGATCGGGCTTTGAATCGGGCGAGGGGGGTGCCGTAAAACCGAGCTCCCGAACCTAAGATAGTATGGTGACGATGGACCAATATTTAAACGTTATTCTAAAAAAATGAGGCACGAGTCAATCAGGTTCGGTTCCATGGGGACAATCTGATAAAACCCGGGTGGCGACTCCAAATTGAAAGTTCCTTGGAGGGGCGTCCACACTGAATTAAAAACTATTACTACCAGAACCATTACATGATCTAATTCCATTCTCTAAACCATACCCACTATTATTCCACGTTTCCTGCCTTCTCTAATTGACCAACACAAGATGTCACGCCCCAAATCCGGGAGCATGACCGGCCGTGAACCAAGAAATAATTCTCGGAACACGAAGCCTATACAAAAATAAAAATGATAATAATAATTTTCACAACCCAAATAAATCAAACTGAATCCTGAATTATAAAATTAAATTGGAAACCGAAACCAACATTTTTGTAGCCAGTGAACAATATCTCAAATTCTCCATACTCCAAATTTATTAACAAAAATTCTAAAGAAATAAAGTGCGGAAGCTGTTAACAAAACTAAAAGAAAATGATAATGCGAATGCCCTAGAGATCCAAACGGTGGGTCCCGACACTGTCTCAGAGTCCACTATGATGCTCCCCGAACTAACCTGAAAAGAATGCGGAATAAATCCGTCAGCTCACAGCTCAGTGAATAGTTAAGCATGCTATGGGTTTAGGATACAACGTGGCATACATATCAAAGAACGATAGTGAGAGCTCCAAAGAAACGGTTTCAAATAACCAAGGGTCGGTGGCTTAACAAGTAGTATGAAAGAGATGAATATCTGATTAGTGAATAACAAGACCAATAATCGATTCACCAAAACATGCGTTGAACCAATCAGCCTGTCCAAGAATTCCAGAATGACAAACAACAATAAATGGAATCTCAATCAAATTATGTGGGAACCATAATAATAATAATAACCAATGCCAAAAGCCAAATATTTTCTCAGGGCTTAGCCCGTTGGATCCAATACCGTACATAGAGTCACCTCAGGATGGCGCCTGAGTCTTTTCCCTAAGCCGATCCGGAATAGGGTCACAGGGTATTTCACAAGTCTTTTCCCCATCCGTTGAGCACTAGAGTCACAGGGTATTTCACAAGTCTTTTCCCTAGTGGCCAAAGTCACCACAGGATGGCGCCCGGGTCTTTTCCTTGGACTTTCACAAATATAATACATGGTCACAACACAAAAGAACGATATTCCGGAGATACCATGGAATCAACGAACAGACAATAAGAAAATTAAAATCAACCAATCGACTGCAAATATTTCAATTAACCTTGTATGCCAAAGGGTACGTCAATCATCAATAAATGTCCAACGAATAAGATAACGATTATCCATCACAACGAATAAAATAATCTGTCAAGAATCGATAGGCTCAAGAGGAATCCAAATGAAGGGATCACATGCTTAACCACTCACCTTGACTGGAACGATTGATCACAAAATCCGAAGCTCGGAGTACTCGCTAATCTGAATTAAAGTGTACAAAAGCCATAATTAATCACACACTGACCCATGACGTAGGTTACTGTAAAAATACTAAATGTAATACTCCTAGCCCTTTTCTAGCATTAACTTAAGTTGCTATGCCTAATCGAAACTAAGACCAGAATAATTGCTAAACCCAATCCACGTGCATATCTTACCATGGCAACACATCATTAATTCTATCTTACCCATACAATTGTTACCCTACTGTGAGCACATCAAAACTCTAACTATATTTAGTTTATTCTAATAACAATGATTACCCAACGGGAGAGAGAAAACAACAAAAAGATACAATGGAAACAAGGAAAGGATGGGAACTAACCGACCGATCGACGTCCGAAACCCACGGAAAAACTCAACTGATGCGTCTCTCTTTTCTTTATCTATCCTCCTACTGTGGCTGCTCTCTCTCTCTCTCTATGTTGGCTGTGGAAATAAAATAACCCTAGTTCTCTCTAACTTATATGCAAAATAAAGGCCCACTCTCCCACTTTCCTAAATTCTCTCATGCACAATACGTATATTTATCTATATATGACACAAAAAGAATATATAACCGATTATTAGACAAGTAGCCCAAATTGAATGAAGTTTAAAATAGTTTTTTTTTCTTTAATTATTAGAAAGTCATTTAAGAGAGAAAAAAAAATGAAAGATAAATAATTTGTAGTAAATTTATTTATTTATTTTCTAAATAAAAATTCTGGATGTCACACAAGAACTTTTATCCATGCATGATAAATTAAAGGCCTAAATTAAAAAGACCTAAACATGAATATTTGCACTGGGCAAAACACATCACCATGTCCACCTAATTTGTCAAATTCCCAACAACCCACTAAGACACAAGGCCACACAAAGTAAATAATATTCTTGGTGGGGAATTACTTGATGGCACAACAATCAGCATCAGAACCTAGATCAAATTCCACCATGCAACCACGACAATCTCGCCACAACTCCAGTAGCATAACCACGTCTTTATTCTCTCTATATCCTCACAAATAAAATACAACCCAAAAAATCTAACCAACACAATGGCAATCACAGTGTGAAACGGTATAGAAAGAAGACAAAAAAGACTAAGAATATTGTTACCTCAAAGAAGCCCAAAGGAGACCAAAGAGAAACCACGGCTGCTACTGTTCTCTTGAAGACCTCTCACAATAATAACTAGGTGGAGGAGGGAGAGATAAGGATGTAGAAGACGCTCCAAACATACTGGAATCACTAATGTCTGGATAAGAGGAAACTGGTAAAGGCTGAGACATGGGCACTACGAAAATAAGACCAAATTTCAGTTGCAAAAGAGCACTCCCAAAACAAGTGATTAATATCCTCAGTGTGCCCAAGGCATCTAGGACACATATCAGATTGGGTCATGCCTCTGTTAGTCCTAAGTTGGTTTGTTGGGGGGTTTTTATGAAAATTTTGTCAAATAAAAGTTTTTAATTTCGATGGAATTTTTAATTTCCAAAACCAGGTCCAGCCTTGTAAATCACTATTCTCCCTATTAATCAACTCATAAGTTGCAGCAACAGAAAAATTATCATCTTTGGATCCAAACCAAGTAGGGTGATCAGAAGCAGTAGAATAGCTAGACAGATGGATATTTTGTATCATGTCTGAAGTCTCCCTTTCAATAAATTTACTGATGGTAGAGAGATTCCAGGCCCCATTGCTATTGATTAAATCACTCACTTTTTGGTTACCATTCACCTGGGTTGCAGGGAATTTAAGACCCAGTGGTTCATCCCCACACCACCAATCATTCCAGAGATTGTTCTCATCACCATTGCCAATAACTCGTTTGATACCACGCTGGGTAACCTTATGGATTTTCTTTATACTCTTCCAAGTATGAGAAGCAGGTATATTGCTTGCGACCTTGGATTGTATCGTAGATGGTGTCGCCCCAAGCGTAGGGCTAGGTATCGCATAGCATAATAACCGGTAAGACCGGGTCGAATCCACAGAGACCGAATGCACCCGGCGTGAGAGTTGTCTTGCAAGTGTAGGTTTTTTAGCCTTAAAGCGGCAAACTTGGCTTTTGGAGTTTGGTGGTGGAATTCTCTCGACTTCGAGAACGACTCGGAATTAAAAAGACTAATATAAGCTATGGCGAAGTCTAGGGGTAGTTAACTACCATGACTCGGGTTAATCCATCCCGTCTTGATTACCGGCTCGGGGCATCGTTAAATGCCCCCGAACGGAAGATTTAGAGTTTAAAACCTTTACTAGAAAAATGTGTTTACCAAAGATTAGGGGTTTTCGGGACATTTTGCAAACAAATGAGTTGACATCGCCCAAAGCATCACCCGTGCCAAGTAGTCAAGCTCCTGGCTACGGGTGATCAAAAGGATTAACAAACCCACTCTTTGGTACATAAAAGTGAAACCCCAAATTTTCGGTAAACAAGCGATGTATGCCACATACACGAGATGGACAGATAAAACCCAAGTCATGGAGTGTTAATCACCCCATGACTAAGCCTATTGAAACTACTCACACATTGTGCTAGAAAACAAGTCTAGAATTTGGAAAAAAACTAAAAACATGCTTAATAAATTTAAAAACCGATTTTTAATGAAGATCCTAGGTTAGCCTACAATATTAGTACTTGAGAATTTATCAAACAACTTCTAAAAACAAGAGTTTACTAAGGAAAATCAAGAAAAACATAAACACTAAATACTTGAGGGAATTGAAAATAAACTACATATATTGAAAGAGCTAACCACGAGGAACAAGTTTAATACACGGTAAATAAACGGGAAATGAAAACTTACTTGGGAATTCTAGAGAGAGAGACCTTAAAAATCCTCCAATGGAGGAGCAAAAACTAGACTAAGGAGGAAGCAAAATAGGAGAGAGGAGGGAGGAGGGTATTTATACTTAAAGCCCTTTACATTGGCTAATTATCCCAAAAACATACTATAAGTGGAAAGTTTCCATAAATGGAAGATATTAAAGCAACTTAAAACCTTACAAAAATCGCCATAAGATCGGGCTCAAAATTGCATAAAAGTGCAGCTTCAACCGGTCGAGCAAAAAGTGTCAACCGGTTGAAAAACCTTCTGTTTTGCTTCAACCGGTCGAGCAAAATGTGTCAACCGGTTGAAAGAGTAAAATTCTGAGATTTTTCTTTGTCTTGATCCCAACTTCGCGGGCACGCCCCGGCTTCGTCCGAACTCGGAATGAGGCGTTTCTTGAACCGTTGGAAAGCTCTATGAGTCTACTTTCTAACCCAATTAACCTCATATTCATAGCCTTTATATCTTGAAAGTAATGAGCCTTTTTCTATCAGTTGGTCAGATTTTCTCGAGGCTCATAACTCCAAATTTCTTGTTCTTTTGTTCCGGGCCTTCCTTGAACCTTCCAAAGCTTCTTGAATCGACTTCTAAGCTTCGGCGATTGTCCTCCACGGCATTGCGGGACCTTGGGTACTTCCGGATACAACCGGGGATTATTTGGAGCTTTGGACACACCTTTTAGCTCCGATTTTCTGAAACTCATCAAAAACACAACTCGCGCAAAATCAATCGTATAAAAGCACAAAATGCACGTGTGTGTGTGATTACAACGAGCGAGATAAGCCCGGATATATACAACATTTGGGGCTTATCATATATTCTCGGGCCAGTTACCCAAAGAGTGGTTCTTCAGGTATTTCTTGTTTAGCATATCCACCCAAGGTTTTTCCTTACTCGTATTTAAAGTCCAACCTAATTTAGTAAGAAGGGCTAGATTTTTTTGTCTAGCCTTTTTCAGACCCAAACCACCTTTGTCTTTACTCTTACACACCTGATTCAAATTGACATGATGAATCCTCTTCGTATTGGATGTGTCCCCCCATAAGAAATTTCCATTCAATCTGTCAAGTTTGTCACACACATGAATAGGGAGTTCCATAGTTTGCATCAGGTAGCTAGGATTGGTAGAGGTAACATGTTGAATTAGAGTAGCTCTACCAGCAAGAGAAAGGGTGTTGCTACTCCATCCTTGTAGTCTTTTTTGCACTTTCTCAACTAAGGTACTAAAATGGTTTTTATTAACTCTTACCATGAGCAGAGGAACTCCTAAGTATTTGCCAAGGTCAGTAGTTAAGGAAATCCCACACAGGGCACTCAGTCTTCTAGCTCTTCTTCTATTAACATTTTTAGAGATAACCAGTTGGGATTTACTCAAACTAATAGTTTTCCCAGAAATGTCATAGAAATCCCTAAGAACCTCAACTATGGTATTATAGGTTTTAAAACTATCTTGACGAAACAAGATAAGGTCATCACCAAAGAATAAGTGGGTGAGAGGAGCAAAGTTTTTAGAAACTCTTATGCCTTTCCAGCTCCCCTCATCACACTTAATGTTAATGAGCTAGTTTGTGAGTCTTTCCATCCATAGAACAAATAAATAAGGAGATAGAGGGTTACCCTATCTAAGTCCTCTCCCAAGAGAGAATTCATCAAGGGTTTCTCCTTTCCACAACACAGAAGAAGTCACATTAGCGACGCAGTCCATAATACGAGATATCCATTGCTCATTAAACCCAAAATGGTGGAGGGTATCATGTAGAAAACTCCAAGAAATCTTATCATAAGCTTTCTCTAAATAAATTTTGAAAACCTACCTCCGTTTTTTCCTTTTTAAATTCAACGTGTGGAGAACCTCTTGGGTAATAATAATGTTGTCATTAGTAGACCTATCAGGTATGAAACTACTTTGGCAGGGGCTAATGATTTTATGCAGTAAAGGCCTTAATCTACCCACAAGAATTTTAGCAGCTATCTTGTAGAGCACATTACAGAGGCTAATAGGTCTGAACATAGTAATGTTGTCAGGCTTATTATTCTTGGGAATTAGAGAAATGAAAGTTTTATTGACATCTTTGAGAACAGATCTGGACTCGAAATAATTTTTCACAAACTCAGGTCCAAGGGCCATATAAGCATGAATATTGTTAATCCTTAATAGTATCCCAGAAGAGAAAAAAATTATTGATCTTTGACAAAAATACAAAGATTAATGAAACGGAGAAGGAGGGGAAACTAAAGCCACATCCAAAACCACACCACCAAGTTGGCAAGATGCCAATGGGATAAAGGAAAGCAAAAAGAGCCAAAATTGGAGCTGAATAACAAAGTTTCAGCCATCTTGACAAAAGAAAAGGCCACAAGATGATACAAAATAGCCTGCCAACTATATGCATTAAAGGCATCTCTAGTGCACTACCTAAAAGAGTTCCCTAAAGTGCCCTAACTAGTTAGCTAAGAAAAACTCAAAAAATGGTCTCTAGTGCACAAAAATTTACTCCCTAAAATCCTAGGTGGCGCCCCTCACTACCTAAAGTGCCCTAAGTGACTACCTAAATTTGGGGAGAGGCTTAAGGAGAGAGAAAGAGGAGAGAAAGAATAACTTTAAGGAGAGAAAGGAAAGACTTAAAGTTAATGAACATATTGAGGGAGCCCCATTAGTGCATTTCTTCTTAGCTAGCTAACTAAGTTCTTAGCACACAAAATAGGGCCCCACATGTGCTTAGGTGTACACGTGTTTACATATAAAATTAACAAATCCAATAATTAATTGACACGTAATCAATAATGCCAAACGTTGGCAAATATGTGTCAATAAAGACGCACTGGATTACTGAAGCAAGGATGGATTAATACGATGTCGTATTAGTTCTCAGCTTTTTTTTTTTTTTTAATTCAACAAGTCAATTCCATTCAAATAAAGCCCGAGGGCAGTACAGATTTCATCACGAAATACAGGAATGACCAAAACTAACAAATCTAGACGAGAGCACGTACACTAGTACACTCAATGGCACCCCTGCCAGAGGCAGACCAACAACTTCGTGCTGGGCAAAGAACCAGTCTTCAATTTGAAAGTAGAAATCCCGAAGGATAACAGCCCAAACCCTACCACTAAGCACAGGATGAAACCTCAATGGGAAATACAATCCGACAGCAATCGCCAGCCGACTACAAAAGCAAACCAGTAAACCAATAAGCTTTCACAGCCAATGGGTGCTTACCCCAAGGCGAGTCCCTGCTGACACTCGGGACTCCGTGCGCAGGTTAGCGGTGACGACAAAGTCGACATCCCACGCAACCATGACGATCTACGGAAAGCACACCCAAACCAGACCAACAAAACTAAGAAAAAATCAACAACAAATAAACTAACAAAATAAAACAGACTGATCCAAGCCAGAAAACTGAAAAACCTGATTTACCCATCGCTGAGTCACCAAGTCGTCCAAGTTACACCGAGCAAAGACGAGTCGCTACTCCGGGAGAGAACCACTAAAGACACCATAACCGCCGCCTGCGGGATCTAGAATCTTATTCGCCGGAGGGGCCCGGACCACCCTAGTTCACCACGGCGTTAATCAAAACCCAACCGGAGCAGTGGAGGCGGAAAGGGGCGGTAGATGTGGTGAGGCGGAGGAGATCGGTAGAGACAAAGATGTAGTGCGGCGGATGATGACGGGAGGGATTTGTGGAAGAGGAGAGGCGTACATGGCTTGGTGGTGAGGGTGGGTTTCAATAGTCGGGAGGGTGGCGGGGCGGTGGGGATGGGGGGAGGTAGGGCAAAGAGGCAGCCGCCCTACCTCCCTAGGGGGTCGATCAGAAGAGGGCTAGGTGAGAGAGGAGAAAGTGAGAGCGATGGAGTGAAAAGAAAATAGCGGTGGTGGCAAGGGGAAGAGGGCGGCGGTGGGAAAGTAGGATAGGGATGAAAACCCTAGGTAGCTCTCATTTAGAGAGAGAAGTTCCCGAAGCAGTTATTGGTAGTTACAAATCAAACTAATGTAATAAATTGACTTTGAAGCCCTGATTTCAACTGCTAAATGCATGAACTCCACGTGTAAACATTTGGAACGAGGTAGTTGACAGTTAAGACACGTGGAGCATATCGTGCCAGACAGTTATTTCCTTAACACTTAATTATTTGAGTTGGTTAAGTAACTGTGCAGATTCAAATTAAAGCTTCTGAAGGAAGATTAAAGAAATTCAAGTTCAGATCTATTGGAGGGAAGAAACTGCCAATTTGAAATAGAAAGATGGAGTTTGAAGCAAGCCAAATTCAAATTCTTCGAGCGGGAAGTTCAAATTGCAAGCAGTGCCTATAAATAGAAGAAATCAAAGAGTAAGGGGGTGTTTGGGAGCCTACTTTTTAGCTTTTGATTTTTGACTTTTTGGTTTTTTGGTTTTTTGGCTTTTGGTCAGAATGAGTTTTGGATATGGGAGGAGTGTTTGGAAGAAATGTGCAGAATGTGTTTTGGAAGGGAAAATGAGAAGTAGAAATCAAAAAACACCTCCAAACCTATTTTTGATTTCTGGCTTCTAAATGGAAAAATGGAAAAACGATTTTTGGAGAAGTAGTTTCTGGGTGTTGCTCCCAAACACCCAGAATGCAAAAATGAGAAATCAATAAGTTGATAAATAGGGGGCCAAACGGCCTCTAAAAGCCCCCCAGACAAATCTTCAACAAACAGCTATCTACAAATGATGCTTGGTATGTTCATTGGCAAGTAGAATTAGGATTTCGACTCAATTCAAAGTAGGTTTGGAAGTAGATTAGGAAGTAGTTTAGGGAGTAGATCTCAGTTGTTCTTATAACAATCAATTGTTCGAAGTTCTTGTTACCTTTTTGTTTGAAGTTGAAGACAATTTCGAAGTAAGTCTATCATTGATTTATCAATCAAAGTACCTTGTTTCCTTGTCGTTCTTTAATTTCCTAAGTATATTGGTTTGTATTTCTTCACTTTGAAAGAAAATCCTCTTAATTGAGGTAATTGAACCATAAAAACACAATCGCCTGATTAGATTTGGTTTTCCAAAGTTAATCTGAGGAGGAGATTGAAAACTCTCTCTGGCACGCTCGCACACAATTATTTTCCATTGCAAAGAAGTAAAAGAACCTAACACCACTTTAGCAAACATTTTTTAGGTAGTGCACTAGAGATGCTCTAACAATCCAAATAAGAAACAAAGCTAGTATCTCAGATTTATTGATAGGAGCACAAAGTCTCTCATTATCCTCTCTAGTAAGTCTAGGTAACGATGGAATCAACCTAGATCTGCTAGAGGAGACTGGGCAAGCTTTAAACAAGTCTTTGAAGTAATTAAAAGCCAACTCTTTTAATTGATCAGAATTCTCAACCCACACATTGTCAGAATTCTTGAGCTTGCTAATAAAGGATTTCTTTCTACGGATGATAGTGGAGAGATGGAAATATTTGGTATTCCTCTCCCCAGAAGTAATATTGGGTATTCCGGAGAGTCAGTAGTTGTTTGTGTGTGTTATTAAATTTCCCTATTTTCCACAAAATGGTCTTATGGGAAGCAGTTGGAAATAGCTCTCTTGTCTTTTGGAATGAAGTTTCTTCTCTAGTTCCTCTAAATGGTAAATTATCTGAATATGATGGCAACCATGGAAAATCATAACACAAGATGTTTAATGTAGAAAATTGAACATGATGCAGCTTCTTGGAATTGAATGGCTCTGACTTGGTCTCTCTTTGACTGTGTCCAATCTTCTTCCCTTAAATTCTTTAGAGTTCACAACCAACCGAAGGCGAAAAGATTGTTATATAACATCTTTTTCCATTGCAGTACTCGCGTGAAAAACCTGTCTATTAGCCATATAACTTATGGAGAGCAGAAGAAACTCCTCACCTGAGGAGCTCGTCATCGCTTCTTGGAATGGCGAAAGCAACGTTCCCCTCCGTGCCTTCTCTGCCGAAGAACTCGTCAAAGCAACCAACAACTTCCACTCTCATCATATCATAGCTGAAGACGCTTTTTATTTACTATACAGAGGCTGTTTTGAAAAACGTCCGATTTTGGTTAAGAAGTATGGAAAGGAAGGTAGCTTATGGACACATGAAGACATCAATTCCTATGCTACCCATGACACGGCGATAACTTCGCAGGTATGCAGAGACGGAAATTTTTTTGGGTGCCGGGTGGGTATTGCCACTTGGTACCCAAGCATGATCTGAGCCATAAAAATGTATTTTGGGCAGCCCAGATTGACTCCCTCTCTCTCCTCTCATCCAAACACTCTCTCTCTCTTCCTTTTCTCTCTCTAAAATCCGGACCGTTGGATTGCGCTGTGGACGGCTGAGATTGCCGAGCGGTACCACGTGGGCAATACCCACTCGGCACTGAAAATTTTCTTGCAGAGACGAAACTATGTACAATAACCCCTTTCGAAATTATACTAAGACTTGTGGATCATTTTTCTTTTTCATATTATTATGTACCACAACCCCCTCTGGGTTATTGAAAAGAAGGCTCAGATTGAGCGGCTATCTGCCTAATCAAATCAGAATCAGGATTTCAAGTCCTAGCCCCACCCCAAGCTGGTCATGACTTCCTCTTTCATTGCATTTGAAGAACTGGGTTAGCTCCGGGTTATTCAAATAAGTCGCGTTTACCGTGGTTTTCCCATGTTACAACTTCCGTACCAATTCGGTCGATCCAGAATAGATCGGTTAAACATTCTATCAAGATCTTTTCATTGCGGTCTATTTTTTGTGATTTTCCCAATAAAGTACATTGCAATTTGCATGATCCCCAATAGTTTTCTATGTTAGGTGATAACATCAGCTCTAGTTACAAAGTTTCCCTTCTATTAATGAGACATCTTAGTGAATGTCTTTTTATCAGTAATAATAATCTAAGAAAGTGTTTTTCCAAATTGGACTTAATGTTTTTTTATGGCTACACATATACCTTGGCCACACTTCTAAACACAAATTCTGGCTGCACCTCTGCAGGTATGCAATCACAAAAATGTCCTCAAGCTCATCGGCTGTTGCCTTGAATTCCAGTTTTCAGCTCTGGTGTATGAATGCGAAACAAGTATCAAACTTCTCTCCAATGGATTATACGAAATGGACCGATCAAGTGATAATTTGACATTGGCATGGAAAACTAGGCTGAGCATTGCAAATGATATTGCTAGTGCCCTAGTGCATCTCCACACCGCGTTTTCCACACCCATCGTCCACAGAAACTTGAAACCGGGAAATATTATTCTAGACCAAAACGGTGTTGCTAAACTTTTGGATTTCTCTTTGGCTATACGGATCCCTCCTGGAGAATCCCAAGTTGAGGATATGGTGGTTGGGACATATGGGTTCGCAGAGCCAGAGTATGTTGCCACTGGCATTGTTACGGTGAAGACCGATGTTTATGCCTTTGGGATGATTATGCTTGAACTTTTGACAGGGAAGAGGATTGTGGATGCAAAGCGCGGAGGAAGTCATGGTCATTTAGGTAATCTTGTGAAAATGTATATGAACGAGGATCGGTTGAACAAAGTTGTTGATGCTAGGATGATGGGGGAGGGAATAGGAGTTGAGCAGGAGCAGCAGTTTCGGGCTTTTGTACAACTTGCGTTGAGATGTTTCGAGGAGAAGAGAGAGGATAGGCCGGAAATGAAAGGTGTGGCAGAAGAACTTAGCCGAATTTGGAGGTCTGTCGATGCTCATTCATAATCTGTGTTGAAGTATCAGTGTCGGACAAAAAAGGGTGTGGGCAGGACACGACACCTCGAAACTTCTAAATAATCTTATATTTTTCCATGTGTATTTTTAAATTGACAATAAAATCCAGTATGTTGGCTTGTTTAAAATCTAGGAATTTTCTTTTAGCCCCAAGAAAGGATGAATATTTTTCATCATAATTCCACCAAACCCAAAATAATTTTTTATTTGCCTTTTTTTTTTTTTTTTTCCGTATATCAGATTTAGCTTCGCTCATTTAATAATACTATTAGTATTATTCTTTTGATCTGAAGCTTCCCTCATTATTAATTTCATGTGTCCGACGCTGAGAAGCATGGCTGTGTGCTTCTTGCATGGGGAACAATCTCTATGGTTTTTGCTTCATGTTGCCACTCATGTGGCTGGGCTACATAGTTGTCTTTTGGCCAAATTTGTCCCCAGTTTGGTAACTGCTCAGATCCCCTACAATATCTATAGAGAAATTTGGCCTATTCCACAGCTAAAATGACCCAAATTGGTCTTTAACTACTGGAGGTGACTGTATTTTTGAAAACTTTAGGTTATACAGTCACTGCATGTGTAATAGTAAACTGACATTGTCAAAGAGTGAATTTATTTGGACAAATAGAAAAGGAGAGTATATTCATTTTAGTAGGAAAAATGCCGTATAAATGGAATGCAGATGACCCAAAAGATTTGTTTTCCCGAACTGGGTTCTTTGTCAATACGATATTCCCGGGAGACAGAAAAAGATACAGAATATTATACATCACATATACACGGGAATGGACGTGAATCAACCACATGCTCAAAATAATAAGGGGTGCATAATTTTACATCACAGGCCATGTTGAGGAAGAATCAGGTTGGGAGAGAGACACTATGCTGGGATGAGGAAAAGGAACGGTTCATTCAACACTCAAGTGCGATTTCTAGGGCAATTTCCCAAGTGCAACATTCATAGCAATCAATATAATGCCCTAAGTAGGGTAATGCCAATTGACTGTCCACCCAACATGGTTCCATTGCAATCAATTGACTATACATTCAAGATAATCAAACGATCAATTCAAGTTCTTTTTTCATCTCTCATAACTTACAAAACTTCTAACCAACTTAAGTACAACAGACGTATCTAATCTGACTTTAAATTTTGAAGCACAAATTGTCAAACTCCAGAACACACCCCCCTCCGATTACCACCCAAGCAAGTTCAACTTTTTAACTACAAACTTCCCGCCTAGGTTAAAATTTGATGAAACAAATACAACAATCTTTTTCGTCACCGTCTGTATATAGAGAAATACGACCTTTTAAACAAAACCATCGTCATGAATCCTCGAAATGGTGATCGGTCTCATCAAATATCTCCTCCTACAAGGTGTCAAACCAAAGTTAGGATCCAAACCATAGAGTATTGAAACAGAAATTTGTGATTTCTATCTGGAAACAAGAAAAGAAATGATGTGCAGAACTTCCTATGTGAATTTGTCAAGTTTACCTGCAAAAGCTCTTCAATGACATCTTCCATAGTAATAATGCCAACAGCCTCCTCTTCTTCAGGAAGCTTTGGGAGTGGGCTTTCATCAATTCGCAAGATGTCCGAGTACATGTCCTTTGCCCACTTCTTACTCCTAGAGGTGCCCCTATTAGAATTGCTGCCAGGATTGGGAAAACTCTTCCATTTCTGGAGCTGTCGTTTGGCCTTCAAAGCCTTCTCTTGAGCAGTCTTTTCAACGTCAACGTCTACCCTCACATCCATCACGGAATCTATATGGTGAGGGAGAGAAAAAATAGAAGACATCAGAAAAACAAGAAACTATACTTAAATAAAAAATTGAAAACATTAAATGGAGCCAACTTTCAGTGGGGCTCTTGCTATCAAGATGCTCTTCTCGTTTGTTGCATTGTCTTACAACAACAGCAATGTGACTGTGACCTTTTTGAAACTCATTCAATATGTCATATAAGGGCAGAGTTTCCGGAACCCTGAAACATAAAGACAACCGAGGTAAGCAATACTACTGCATCTGAATTTTTCAAAATGTACTTCAGGAAGAATAAAAAAGTGCCAAGAGATGATGACAAAATTGCCTATGTACCATGGTTACATGTTTTCAACTTCAAACATCAGATATAGAGACAGAAGACAGGAAACATGCAAATCATTACAAGAAATCAATCGAACATACCTCCTAATACATTTCCCCACAAGCTACAACTACAAAGCAACTACTCATATCATGAAGAAATTTAGCAGAAAGGAAAATCAGAATTAAGGGCGCACTTGGACGTTTCCAATCTTTGGACATGTCCAGCAATTCTTTCAAGTTGTCACTAACAAGGAATTTCAAACTTTCGGACACTAAGAAGATAATTATCCAAGACTCCTAAGCAAAACACCCATAAATTCCTTAACAGAAGTGCTAACCAACAACTCTCGATGAAATAGGATAAGCCAGAAGTCTAACGGGTTTCTAAACAGAAGGCTGCTACTAACCCCTACAAGGCAAGCATGCAGCAAAAAACCATTTAATATAAGAAACAGAAAATCATACAAGACATTATCGAATAATAAATTAAATCATAGGGTAGATAATGTTGAGGGCATTAAAAATGATGCTCCCTCTTTCTCTAACATCTTAAGCTGTTATGAGTTAGCAGTAAAAAATTTAATACAAGTGTAATACTAAATATAGGTAAATCATATAAACACCAGTGGTCCAGTAGCAAGATAACTGAAGTTCAACAACGCGCACAATCAACAGACAGAAACTAGGTATAATGATGCTTCTACAATTTCATCTTCCAAGCTACGCATTTGCCAACCATTGAAGTTTGAAGAAAGAATCAACTTTCAAGATTTTTCCACGTAATACATCAACACATAAAGACAATCAATTTCCACATTGCCATGGGCCCACATCCTTGCCATATCCATGTCGGCATGTCCAACTTCTTCAGTGTCTGGTTGCACATCCAAGTCAAGTTGTGTCTTCGTCTTATGTTCAAGTGATCCCCATTCTAGACCTTATAACAGGTACTACAACACATCAATCCCCTACAAGTAGCTGTGTCACCAGTAAATGATCACAACCTTACAGCTGCTCTACAATCTAGATCTTGTGACTAAGTTATTAAAGCATCAAGTTATGCAGCATAGGAATGGACACATACAGGTCACAATGCAATGTCTTAGTATGATTTTTTGGATAACTCTTACGTGCACCTTGTGGCTATTAGACCCTCAAAAAGTAGAACACATAGACACTAACATGTTCGTTTGGATTTTAAAGAAAAAAAGGAGCAGAAGTTCCCAACAGAAGAATTAGAACCAAAGAAGAAATAAAAGAAACGCAGCTCCTTAGCATACTCTTAACTTCAACAGAATAACTTAATGTGTCTACATCTATATAATTCAATTAGTATCCCAACATTAGGACTTTCCTCCTTGCATACCATTACTAGCACGCAGATCCACTATTAACAACTGTTGCAGTTAAGTCATTAAATGCATGAGGTATTTTTGTTTTAATTTTGGTAACTGCAAATAACAAGCAGAATGTTAGTAAAGCAAAATCTGAAAAAATGCGATAAAGCTCCCTTTATATTCTTGTTTTCCTGCAACCGCCTCAAACAAAGCACGTATTCCTATGTAAGGATAATAGCACTGTCAGGTGGCAAGCAACTAAGCAGAAACTAATTTCTTTTCTTCTTATTAAAAAAACAATGTAAATGCCACACAGCAGTTCATACAAAGAGAAGCAGATCAGAAGATACTCAATCTGCAACAGTTACAGCAAGTAAAGATGAAGAGACCACTAAAATATTCAAGCACAACATGCAACCCGTAGCAACATGAGTATCTTCTGATCAATGTAAGACTACCTCGGAATCCTGCGAATAGTAACAGCCTTCACCGGTACTTCATCTTCTGGATGGATGGTTAACAAGTTCTTCACCTACATGTTTGGAATTACAAAAAGGACGAAACCAAATAAGGACATGATACCACAAACAAGGAAACAATCCATTAATTACAGGTTTGAGACTAACTGTGATGACAGCATAAAAACACAAAAAAGATTGAACTGTAACGACAGGATAGATAGATAAATTATAGACTGGAAGCAAAACAACTGGAGTTGGCACGTGGCACTACCATCCTGACCAATGCAAACATTTTTCAACAGGCAGAAGCAGAAAATTAATGTAAGCTAGGTAACCGATTCAGTAAAATATATGTCCAGACTAATTACTTCTGAAGTGCATAGATATAAACAACATTCGACTAAGGCAACCTCCTGACTTGTACATACTGACCAGAAACAGTTGAGCTGTTGACCATCTTATAGAACTCCAAGCAAGTTTTAACTGTAGCCTCATTCAACAAGCAAACACACTCCAGTATATTAAGGGGACCTACGCAACTCACCAGCACAACATTTTATGCACATTTAGTGGTGAAGATTCCAGGTCCCTATACAAGAGGCTTTTTTACTGTTACAAATTTATGCTAAAAGCCATGCTTTTATATAATGGATTAACATTTAATTTATTATTTATTACTCAATTTTATCCCTTTTGATGAGAATTTTTTAGGGGAATGTCTGCACGATATTATTGTAATGCTGTGCATGTGTGTCTCTTATTCTACGTAGTAAATGATCCGGTGTGTAGAGTTCCGCTTACACACGGAAGATCGGATCATCAGTTCTTGTAGAATATAAGATATGGTTCACAGTCTTAGGTGGAATTGGACACACTGTCGGTCGGACTGTAGCACAATTTTTAGGTCTGTCTTGACTACAGGGAACAATACAAGTTCCAACTAGTTGTGCTAGTACACTTTGTGTGTATTGAACGGGACCGCATTGGGGTAATTGTATTTGTATTGACTTTACAAGACAATTAAGATCTTATGGTTATTATGAATGCTTATGCTCTTAATCAAAAGATGATTAATAGATGTGTACATTTAAAGTTGTCAAGTTTTATTCATTAAAGAGTGAGATTCCTTTTAAGGGCCAATAGTCTGAGTGAGTTGGGTCGCAACATTACAAGTATGACAGCTACTAATTGTTAATGGAATCTACGTCCCGGTAAGGATTGATGACACCCTCTTGAGTATGCTTATAAGTTTCCATTATGTAAAACTTGTAGGTGGTATTTGTAGTCGACATATAGAATAAATAAGTGGACAGTCTCAAGGAATTTTATAGACATTATTAAATATAGATATTTGTGGTTACAGCTTGACATAGAAAGCAGTAACCAAAAATCCAGTAGCGGGCAGATTGAACATGGAGAGCAGGCTACATTCACATCAAATCTGGGATTTCTACTATTACAGGAGTAAAGGACAACATGACATGCCAAATGCAATAACACTTTTTAAAATCAATTCATGTAAATGGCTCAAGTTGAAAGGGAAAGGTTCTTCATTGGTCATAATTCAAACAACTCAACAACACTTTACAAACAAACATATCCAAACATATATGTAGTGCATGTTCCTTTTCCCCGTAGGTCCATAGATTTTATACCCGTCAAAGTTCAACATTATGTGAAGTTCCTTTTTCCCCTTTTCTTCCCGTTACTTCAAGTCTCCTTTATTCGAAGGAAATCAATAATTTTGAAAACTGGAAAAAGTTTCTTTAAATCCCTAATCTGGTGTCCAAATGGAAAGCTTTATTGCCAATCAAAACAAATAAATAAAAAGCTCCATCATGATTGTTTGCAATTAGAAGCTTTCAGTTGCCTATCATACATTGTTCCCCTTATTTGTGTGTTAAGTATCAAAGTCAGAGAGAGAGAGAGAGAGAGAGATTGATTAAATACACACATGTAGCAGCACACACACAGATGTCAAGCGGCTTAAGCCTTTGGCGTGCTGTTGTAGCATAAACATCCTAAATCCTTACAGATCATAACCAACTCTACTCAAGGGCCACCAATTTGAAACCCCAACCACGCTAGTGGCAAAGCACTCCACCCATACTTTGTTTCTTGTCGATACGTAATATGCATTTATACTATTTAAACCAACTGCCTTACCCCTACTATATTCGAATCAAGTCCCTTATTAGTCTTTCTCCTGCATCATATTAGTACTCACTCTCACTTTGACATCGAATAAAAAAAAATATAGCACCATAGTTGACCAAACATGCCAGGTCGTAGTCGTACTTCCTTGATAGGTTCGCAATAAATCTAACCTAACCATAGGTACTGCAACGATTGGTTCTCTATAAAAATCCTCTGACCATATCATGCTAATGTATACACCTTTTGCATAAACAACCAAACAAGTGGCCAAATTCTTGTGGAGAGATAAATTCAACGTTAAAAATCACTAAAACTTATGCATCTCTCACAAGAATTTGTCTCCCATGTATTTCAGAAAGGAAAAATCTTGCCCATGGAATCTAAGTAGCAAAAAGGTCTATGCTTTCCAGGACAAAGCGAAGTATTGGAGGATCAAGAAAACATAAATAAGCTGAGATGGTTATAACTAGCATATGAAAAAAGAAATGTTCATAAAGCAATGTTACTTGAAGAAAACAATGACAATATAGAATGACAACAGAAACAATTTGATTTCCAAAATTCTATAAAAATAAACAAACAAGTTTACCAGAATAACACCGATTATGTTTGTAGATTGCTCATAGTAGACCGGAACTCTGCTATGTCCTTTTTCCAATATTAAATTCATCAGCTCCCTATATGACAAGAAGTACCATATACATGATCAGAAAACCTTGAAAAAGATTGCAAGTAAACCTTCTATATAGAACTTCTACAAAGCATGCAACACCTGTCAAGCTTAGCATTGATATCAACAGCAAAAGTTTCGGCTATGGGAGTCATGGCATCACTAGCTGTTTTCTCAGTAAGCTCCAGTGCTCCAGCAATGATTGTTGTCTCATCGTGAGTGAGTTCTCCTCCTTTTCCAGCCTAATAACAACCAGTCGGAAAGACTATTAAGCTGACAAGATAAATGAGAAGAACAAAAGGAGCTCCTGGAAAGGAGCCTGTACTGAAAGCTGTGAAAAGCATAAACATCAGGAGACATTTTCATACAAAAGAACATCAAAATCCTGTAATAAGCAAATGACAACCAAGAGAATTGGATGACTCTTTTGAAGACACCTAAGTGAGAGACATACTCAAACAAAATTTTTAAGTTCCGGTGTAGTTACTGTATGGTTTGGGGTAGGGGGAACCAAATTTATGAAATAAATCAAATAGTAAGTCCTTATTACGCAGAGATAATGCTTTCAAATATGCAGCTACATACCTCATTACCATGAAAATCAACAAGTGTTTTCAACTCAGCTCTGCGAAAAAGAGCAACGTGTCCATGTCCAAGCAGAAAGTCCAATAGCTGATAATCACAGAGCACAAGAGCAAGAAGAGTAATTCAAATGAAAACCAAAAAAAAAAAAAATGAAATTTTGCTTTGAGTAACGAGTGAAATAGTGCTAAGAAAGCACAGCAATCACCTTGCTTATTGGATATGCTACGGGTAAGCAGATCCAAACAAGAACGCGAACAAATGGAGCTACAGTTGCACCTATAACCAATCCATATCTAGAACAAACAGATTGTGGTATAATCTGTTCATACAGAACATTAGTAATTAGTACAACAAAACTCAGTATGTATCGCATCAAACAAGTTAAGTAAATGTCACAAAAAAAGTGAGCTTTCTCATTTCTAAACCACTCCCTCAGAAATTGTAACCATACTAAAAATGGACCGAGTTTGCTGAAAAAACCTTCTCTAGCAAAACAAACGGGCGGATATATCCCACCATCTCTTATGGATGAAGTGATCTGCAGAGCTAAAGAAGCAGTTCTAAGGCGGTCTAATTAGGAGGGAATGCCCAACAATACCCCATAAGTTGCATCAGAAAATTCAACCGTGCATTATCGATTCCAACCTTTATAGCTCTCTTAGATATAAATGGTAATTAACATAAGATCCTCACCTCACCAAATAGAAGTATCAGAGTAACTGAAATAAGGATGGCACCCCAAGCAGTAACCAGACTATCCAGAAAAATGGGAAGCGCCTGAAAACCAATTACCATTATCAGCATATCAAGCACTATACATGCTATTAAATAATTGTACCGAATAAATAACCATAGATACCTCCATGGCGCCGGCATTACAAATAAGCAGAGTGCAAAGCAATAAATGTTGATTTCGCACAACTGGCAATATCTTCTCTGTTGTCAAAAAGTACAAGCTGTCAATTACCGTAGCATCCTATGAAACTAAAAAGTTCCAACGAAAGCAAGACAATCTGACGTCCTTAAAAGTACCAAAACACAGCAGACGTAAAACCAACTAGAAAATTTATCTGGTTATATGTTTCTTATTTAGTCGACCTAAATTTTCTACATTCCCGTTTATCTTTCCGAGACATGCCTTCTATCACTCACAAAGCCACTTACGGATCATTTACATAATTGTCAGACTCCCTCTTCCTCATATACATACATAGGAAATAGGCATATGGATTGACAATCACAACTGGCCCATCACCCGATGACACAAAAGCACTCACCATAGACATCAGGCAGTCCATGAGTTGGCGGCCATAGGCAAGTCTTTCAAAGGAATGAGAACCACCTAGAAAATATTGATGTTGCTTAAAAAGAAAAACAACACAATATTACGAGGCCCAAAGAATGCACAGGGAAATATGCAGACTTTATCATACTTGTTGTACATAGGCTAGCTGTCTGAAAACTTGTCCAGAAGTAACTATAAAGTTTCCGTAAGCTCGGAGCTTAATTGATTATTGCTTATGGAGATATTTGTTGCAACATTAGCTTGGTTGTTAGAAGGCAACAATCGTGGTGCCCGTACATCAACACATCTCCTTCAACTACATGCTCATTAAATGTTCATTCACCAATGTGGCCAATAGGGTGGAAACTATTCCTCCAATTTTAATTTTCTTTTCTTGTCACAGGAAATAGCAACTTTAATCATTTTTGTGTTTCTTCTAATGTAATAGTGCTATCTGCAGGCCAAATTAGCCGGTAATAACTTCAAAGAACAATCACTTGTTAGGACCAACAGTTTAGACTTCAACAATAACAAGAACCATAGAGATGTTCAGAAAATGACAAGTGGAATCCCACTCCAGCAGAAAGAGGAAAAATTAAGCCTAAAAATACATTAGTGTATGGCTCTGTATGCCTTGCTGAAACAGCTACCAAATTCATCAATAAGTTACAACTTACAATGTTGGACATTAACATTGCACAGCTAATACAGCCCTTTCTACATAGAACTTCTGGTTCAGCCTCAAAAGTTACTTTTAAGTATTTCAATTGTGGACATATTTCTAGAATTGCTATGTCATCCAATGTGTTCATGGTTGAAATCTCTTTATCTCACCATAAAAACTGCTTTGCTTAAGGTGGCTCGTAGTTAATGCAATGAACTCATTCTCAATCACATACTTGTACTGTGAGACCCAGCTCTTTAAAAAAAAGTAGTATATTGAAAAGACTAGATTTCTTTTATGTGGGCTTTAATGTGATTTCCTAAAACTAGAAGGTTTGATCTATTGAAAAAAAAAAAAAAAAGAGCAAGTGGTGTGTGTGCTGGTGTGTACGTGGAAACCGAAGAGAAGAGCAAGTGTACTTAGCCTTTTCGCATACACATCTGTAAAGGGAAAAAGAAAAAAAGAAGAAGCAAAAGGAGTCAACAGGGGTGGGTTTGGAGCAGCCGAGAGAGGGAGAGAGAGAAGGATGCTGAGAAGGAGAGAGAACGGGAAAGAGAGTTTGAACTTCAATCTTGGTAAGGAACTCTTGGTTTTATACTTGTGGTTGTTGATCATGTATTACCCACTTGTTCATGAATTGGATTGATTTGGGGGTTTGAATAAAAATCAATTGGGTGCAAGAACTCTAGTAGTGAATAAGAGTACCAGAGACTGAAATAAGTGGTTGGGACTGAACCTTCTCTTTTATTTGATATCTAGTTGCTTGATTTTGTTGTTATAGATAGCTTGGTTGCCGACTGATGTTGGAATTGCAGTTTTTTATGCAAGAGACAACTTCTTTAACTGATATAATAATATTTTAAGTGCTGAATCTGTGATTTTAAGCTGGAAACCATACTTTCAATGCAGCAATTAGTTTTCGTATGCTGAAATTGTCGTTGGAAGCTGAAAATGTTCTTTGGTGCTGGAATTGTATTCTAATTGCTGAAACTAGTGCTCAAACTGGGACATGGTTGCTGAAACTGTGTTTTATATGTGCAGGAAATGGTTTTATTTTGTTGAATATGTGATCTTTGGTGCTCGAATATGAGTTTGTCGTCGCTGGAAGTAAAAGACAGATGTTGAATTTGACTAATTGGTTGTTATAGTATTGAAAATTCCTTAAAAGGATAGAGCAATTGTTTACTTTTATGGGACTAAGTACTCATATGTGTGGATTGATGTGCTCTATGTCAGGATCGGAAGCTGAGACAAGTACCGCGACTCCGCGTAAGGAGTGACCTTGTGTTGGTACCTTTTTGCTTGACCTTGAGGTGGGTGTACTATTTATAATTGTGGAAGGTTTTGATATTATGTTCAGTTGTCGATTAGGCTTATTGTGGTTGGCTTGGAGCCTATGAAATATATTATAGCCTTAGTGGCGTGAATATTATAGCCTTAATGGTGTGTATGTTATTGCCTTAGTGGCGTAATGAAGGTGGCCTTAGTGGCGTTATGATAATTGTGTTGGTGGCCAAGAGCCTATATAATTGCAAGAGTTGAGTCGAGTATGCCGTACAATTCATCTATAGCACTAGCCATTATCGTTTTTGTTATTGTGGATAAGCATATTGACTGAGCATGTTGATAGCTCACACCTCCACTGCAAAGTCTAGACAGCTATGAAGCACGGGTACTTCTAAAATCCCAAAGTACCCGTACCGAGTACTGGTAGTTCATGGGTACTTCAAAATACGTGTCGGGTACTCTAAAAACGTACCGGGTACTTTTGAGTTTATGGGTACTTCGTTGGGTACTTTTATGCGCACTTTTGGGTCTATTCATAAAGTTTTCAAAACTTTAGGGATTCTGTATTGAAAAAAAAAATACTCAGTACTGGCATTATTATGCAGGAACTCAATGCGATAAATTCATAAACTCGAGACCACGACTCAGATCTAGAGCTTGATTTTGGAAAAACAAGAGCAGGGACTAATCTTTTTTGTCAATCTTCCTCCAGCGACTGCGACTCCTCTCTCTCTCTCTCTCTCTCTCTCTCTCTCATTATTTCTGCTACACCCATTATCTCTCGTTATTATGTCAAAATCTATTCCTTTTTTCGATTTTTAGATGGGCCTTGAAATATCTTTTGCTCTCCATCTCGAAACCTAGGATAGTTGCATGCACAAAAATGAGGCTATTGCACTTTATTTCATAGGAAGATGAGTCCATCAAGCAGTATGGGTTCAAGTTCAAGTGCTATTAGCTTTTGTTATCTTGCTTCTATCTATAAAATATGTTAGACTTGCTATATCCAATGAAACATGCCAAAATTGTAAAAATATATGCATAAAAAAATTGCCGTACCCCCGCCGTACCCGTACCCTATGTTTTTGGGTTGATGTCGTACCTCGTACCAATACCCGTACCCCATACCAGTACCCATGCTTCCTAGCTAGACAGAGATGTAGATAGAGTGGTTTAGAGTTTTGACTCGTGTGGTTATGTAATAATTTGAGCTTGATAATCTTGTATGTAAATATCTCTGGGTTTGTCTTGTGTGACTGAATTTCCGTATAATATAAAGTTGAGCTTCATCAGGGGCAGCTCCAGAATTTTCATCCAGCGATGACAAAAATTCATAGTGCTACTTCGAAAAGCTCTGTGCAAAAAATAAGATCTAGCTTGACGAGATATATTATATGCAAAAGAAAAAAAATACATTTACAGATTTCACTGCTACATAAAAAGCTACTCTATTTCAACCTTAGTGTCTTACAATGTCCCACGACGAGCCATCGTATTTTAAAAGCGTTGAATTTAGATTCATTATCAACACCACTGAATATATTCTTCTCAATAAATCAAGGGCTAAACTAAATATAATTAAGACGTGGAAGTAAAAATCAATCAAATACCTCATTTTGAGTATTAAATTGTTCATCAAATAACTGGTTTGGTAACATGTCACGTTGACATGTTACGGAGTACTCAATGCTTCATTTGATTACTTATTGCGTTGGACTTATTTTATTTTGCTAGGCTATATTGTTGAGTTTTCCAAATTTAACTTGATTTCCATTGATTTTAACCCCACTCGTTGACCTAGAGCCGACAATAGTAAAAAAAAAAAATCACTTTATACGTAAAAAAAATATATATTTTTTCAGTGCATTTTCCGAGGTAGAGCCGCCCCTGACTTCATATGTTTGACGCTTGCTAGAATATTTGTTTGTTGTATGAGCAAGGCCACGGTGTGTTTGTGTGTCCATCCCATTGGAAAAACCATATTGCAAGGTGGTTTCCGGGATGGGGTGTGACATGTACCATCAAATTCTACAATAGAAAACCAAAATTATCTCCCCCAAATAAACCTCCAAGCAACCTTCATGCAAGAACCCAACAACGGATATCACAATCTATTAGCACCAATTTCGAAACAAATAATCCCATGGCTCAGAACCAAAAATCCGAGTAAAAACCTCCAAAACTTAACCCAGCCCTTCAGTGAAACCTATATCTGATTGAATTTTGCACAAATATCTACACATATCAAGGAGGACTCAAATTTTTACTCAAATTAAATTTGAAAGCTATTTCCCCTTTACTCTTAGATTTCCAATTATGCAATTAATTGATGAAGTTATTACTCAGTTGAGATTAAATTTGAGTTTTTCCATTATACTACTCTTACCGAATGAAGTTCTTACTAAAATTTGAGTTGAAGGCTGGAGATGCTCTAGGGAGTGATGGATACACACCGAAAACAGTCAAATATGTAAGCATAAACGATATGCATACATATGTATTAGATGAGTGTAAGTAAAATACGTACCAGCGTATTTGCGATCCTTGGGTGTTCCAGACTTGATGAGAACTTCGAGATCAACGAGACTCATCGACATCAGCCCTAAGGTGAGACCAGACATCAACCCAGCGAAACAAACCAGGAACACGATTATCAATATGTGTATGAAGAAGTCCGTCCCGCAACATTTGTACTCCACCGCCATTCAATTCACTTCAACCTCCCTCTCTCTCTCTCTCTCTCCCCGACTTGGGTAAACCTGAAATCTAGCAACTAATAAATGTTAAAGAAACGACAACCAGACCACACAAATCTCCATTGCAGAAAAGAAAAAGCAGTTCGGAAGAGGATTTTAGAGAGAGGAGAGAGAAAAAGGCGAGGACGGTTTGTGAGTCGGTAGAGAGGCGGTTACGGTATGAGGTGTCGAAAGTATCGTCGGAACCCGACGTCGTGTTGTGCTGTGTTGTAAACTTTTACTATAACAAGAATCCCCGAAAGCGAGGGAGAATTTTCCGGCGAAAATGCCAGGATATAGCTCTAATAATAACAGGAGTGCCTCTCTGAAATGCGGTTACTACGATCCGTTTCGTTTCGTCCTTATCGCTTTAACAAACAACTCATTAAAAGTTTGTGTTTTTTTCTTCTCAGGAGTCAGGACACATCTGTCTCGTACTCAATATTGGGTTAATAATGTTGCAATAGGATGGCACATAATGACGCATGATGCGCATTCAGCACGAGTTTTTTTTTTTTTTTTTTGTCAAAATTGAGAGATAGTATTTATCAAAGATTCCCATGGGGAAAGATTGGGAGTCCACAGATCAGACACTCCAACGACAACAGGTCACAGAAATACAACGAGAAAGCGTATGACCAAACCAACGGAACACACCGGACAAAAACCGGCCTAAAACCGGACATAACCGGCCTAAAGCCGGACAAAACACAAAAGAAACGAGAAAAAAGATACACTCCCCTTCGTCGTTGAGCAGCCCATCTCTAACCAAACCTCCAACCGGTCACGCGCCTCTACCGGAGCCTAAAAAGCCGCCGGAACCCGTAAGGTTACAAAGGAAGAGCAGACGAATCGTAACGCCCAACAGGGCTGCAGAACGCCAAGTTCCAACGATTGGCGAACGGAAAGCGGATCTGGTGGCATGTGATTCCAATTTTTGTTTCTCCTCCCTATACAAATGTACACTGTTTATGTCGTTTATAAATAATTTCAGAGTGTTTGGGCTGAGTTGTACATGTGAATTACTTTACTGCGATGTACAATTTCGTTGGTCCATTTTGGGTTAATCACAATGATCACACGTATGAAGATCTGGAGAATGGTACGGTAAATAAAATAAGTAATCCCTACATCCCATTTCGTTGGTCCATTTTCAAAGATCGTATCATCGATCAATCACTTATATCTTTTAATTTAATATATGAAATTTACAAATTAAAAAATATATGTACTATAAATCTTGTCTTATAGTATCTTTTAATATACTCCCTCCGTCCCTTTTTAAGTAATTCCTATCAAAATCCGTGCAATTTCAAACCCCTAAAAAATATATTTCTTTATATAGTTTTTTATTTATTATACCAAATTAAAGTGCTCGTTGAGAACTTTCATTTGGTGCAAAAAAAAAAATTTAAAACATTCGACGGAAGTGTATTTTTTAACGGCTACAAAAATACACATTTTTCAAAGGTAGTATCATTTAAAAATGTACGGATGGAGTATGAATTTTACCAAAATATATGTATTATAAATCTTGTTTGATAGTTATCGATTAGCTTCAAGATATAAAGTTTTCAAAATCATGAAAAGAATTATAAATTTAAAAATACAAGCAATTAAATATTAGCACGGTCATATAAAATGGGTAAATAAAATCGGAGGGAGTAAAGGATAAGTTGAATGTTGCTTACCAAAAAAGAAGGATAACTTGAATGTTTGTCAGATTTTGTTTGAAACTTCCAGCACATGCGTGCCCTAGAGAATCCAGCTGGTCAATTTTTCTCAACACAAAAATAAAATAAAATAAATAAAAATCAACATGACCGCAAGCTGTGGGGGCCACCCAATTTTTAACTACAGGAATTTTAAAAAAAAACAAAAATTTTACATCACCGGCATGGAGTCGGAGGGTCCGTGACGGTCTATCAGTATGTGAGTATTTCATAGAGAGTGTCACAGCCATCGTACGTAAACATCAACAATTCCGGTTTTTTTTTTTGGGATTTCAAATTTGAAGATGTCAATAAATTATTATTCTAGTTTCAAATATATATATATTTTTGGATATCAAATTTGAAGATGTAAAAAAAAAGAAAAATATGGTAACGTGATAATTTGATATCTTTAACTACTACTCTTTCTTATCATATGGTACTATAAGAATTGAGTTTAATACACCTCGACCCCTACCCAACCAACCCCAGCAGGGGCGGTCCCAAGCATGTAAAGGGAGAATTGGGTCCTTGCACAATTATAAGTATTCTCGAGCATTGTATTATTTTTTGATGTTAATTAAGAAATATTTTATAGAATTGGCCCCGTAAGTCCTTCAAGTGAAAATTTTTCTTAAATTTTCTATTATGTAAGGTAAAAAATTCTAAAATTTCAAGTTATTAATCATTTTTGGGTTGCGTGTAATTAGCCGGTGTCTACGCATATGCCTACAATATCGACTTTTTTTAATCTTGCGAGTAGCGATATACTTATAAAATTATAAAATATACTACTTCCTTTTTCTTTTTTTTTGATCCCTATATACTACTTCCTCTATCCCAAATTGTTGGTCATGTTCGGATTTCGAGGCAATTTTTAAACTGTTCATATCTTTCAATCTATAACGTATTTTATGTGCAATAGGGATCCTATTTGATAAATCTTAATTAGTTATAGGGAAAATTATTGAAATGGTCCCTGTAGTTTCACCCGAGTCTCGATTTAGTCCCTCTAGTTTCAATTGCACTCCAACGAACCCTGTAGTTTCAATTTTGGTCGAATTGAGTCCAATTGATAACTTCCGTTTGCAAAGTTGACGGAAAATTCAATTTGGGGCTTTTTTTAGGGGTAAACATGACATTTCGCCCACCCTTCTTCTTCCCCAATTTGTAACCCACCAGATCAAAACCCTGGTTATTTTTGTGTGGAGATTGGTAATTCCTGTGATGGCGTGGTATTGATGCTCGATGAAAGGTTCCATTGTTGGTTGTTGAACCCATCTACTAGAGAATCTAAGAGAACTACCATTACCTCCTTTTACAATTGACCCATGTTTCACTGGTTATGGGCTTGGTTATGACTCATCCATTGATGACTACAAAGTTGTAAATATTTATCATGATATAGAAGCTAAAGTTGGGGGCGCTATTAATGTAGTCAGCGTGTATTCCTTGAAGACCGATTCCTCGAGAACGATTGAGAACTCTCCTTATGATCATTCATGCTTTGACCCTCATTTAGGGGCTTTTTGTTTGTGGTGCACTCCACTGGGAAGCTAGAAATGGTACAGATGATGTTATCGCTGCACTCGGTTTAACAGATGAAATTTTTTGGACTGTGCCATCTCCGACTCCAGATTGTATTGGTTACCAACTTTGTGTTGTAGGTGGGTGCCTTAGTGTGTGTGATAATGATATACTGATGGTGTATGTGTGAAAGTTTGGGTGATGAAAGAGTATGGTGTTGGAGATTCATGGACGGAATTTACAGTCACTTATGGTAATAGTTATGCTTATTGGAAACGTTTGGGTTTATCTACGACCGGTCAAATTGGGGGAGAGAGAGAGAGAGAGAGAGAGAGAGAGAGAGAGAGAGAGAGAGAGAGAGAGAGAGAGAGAGAGAGAGAGAGAAAGATTGGATTTGATTTAGGGTTAGGATTAGGGTTAAGGTTACGAATTGGGAAAGAAGAAGGGTGTGCGAAATGTCATGTTTACCCCTAAAAAAAGCCTCAAATTGAATTTTCCGTCAACTTTGCAAACGGAAGTTATCAATTGGACTCAATTCGACCAAAATTGAAACTATAGGGTTCGTTAGAGTGCAATTGAAACTAGAGGGACTAAATCGAGACTCAGGTGAAACTACAGGGACCATTTCAATAATTTTCCCTTAGTTATATTATACAAAGTCTTTAAAATCTATAAAAATATTATATATTGAAAGATATGAACAGTTTAAAGTTTACATCAAAATTCAATCGGAACCAAAAATTTGAGACAAATAGAGTATATTTTATTATGAACATCAAAATATATACACATGATTTGGGGCCCTACTACACAGAAATTCCACTTCCGCCACAACCACGCAGCAACAAAGGCATCAAATTCGTTTCAATAAGAGTTGAAATCATAATCTCACTGTGCTGAAGTGCAGCTACACTACAATCATTGAGTTTGTTCCAATTCTTCAAATTTGACATGTTGAAATTTGGCTCTATTTGGGTTCTTTGGAAAAAATTGTACGGTCGGGATACAAAACCGCCCGGGTCGATTTGGCAGATTTTGGTTCAGTTCGTTTTATGGAAGAACCGCCCGGGTAGCCCAGACGCGCGCATTAACTTCTTTTTTTTAGGGTTTTTTTTTTGGTTTCAAAGCCTAATGTGGTTATTTCTTGTTAGGCACTCCTTTGTTTAGTATAAATACATGTATTATGCCTCTTTTTATTGGTGTAAGAATAAATATTAGGGCATTGGGTTAGAGTTTTGAGAGAGTTGCCTTTGTTTTGGCTTTTGGTGAGTTTGGATAGGAGAGTTTCTACAGAATTCTTCTTTGTAGCTCTTTTGAGCATTCGTTTTGTTAGTGAAGCCCATTAATCGACTGCCCGTGGCCTAGGTTTACATCCCAAAGTAAACCGAGCCACGTAAATCTGTGTGTGTCTCTCTCTCTCTTTCTTTTCTTGTTTGTTTTCTCTCCCCTTCTCTCACATTTGGTTTGGTTATTTGGTTTACTTTACACTTAGTTTGTTCTTCGAATCAATATTCAATAATCACATCTACCTGATTTGGTGTGTTGGTGTCTTTGTGGGCCCGCCGCACAACATGACATCCTTTCTCTCTGATGAAAATGTCAAATTTTTAATTGGCATGTCTTGAGAAAAATTCCTGCTAGATATTTGCTGCAATGAGTGCTTTGCTGCGCTGCTGTCTTTCTTCTCTAACCCAATCACATTTTCAAGGGAATCGCCTAGATCTTCTTTATTCCCCGACACTCTCCCAGATCTCTCTCAACCATATGATCTCTGTCAATCACGACCGCACAAATATTTCGTAAGGGGGTGTTCCACTAACCCAGTTTTTTGAAAAAATTGGTTTTTCACGGTTTTTTATGTGATGTGTTGTGAGAGAATGACCAGTCTCGGTGTTTGGAAAAAACAATTTTTTGTTAGTGGAACACCCAACATCTTTAGTTTTGTGGAAACATTGATTGGTTCTATTGTTGTAAGAAATAATGACATGAAAATAGATTTGTGAATAATTATCACCCAAACACCAGAAAATGAAAACGAAAATAATAATTTGAGGGGAAAATATTTTTACATGAAAAAATATTTTATGACAGAAAATGTTTTACACTGAAACAAACATAGCCTCTCAGTGTTAATCTTTTTTGAGTTTATCTATTCCGCTCGAGGAAAAGAATTAGAAATTAATAAAAGATGATCCATAGACTTTTTTTTTTTTTTTTTTTTTTTTTGGTGCTTCGCAAATGTACCATGGACCCATTACCAAAAACTTGTCCTGCCTTGCAAAAATAAAAATTAAAAAAGTAAAAACTTTTCCTTGTAATCAAACACTTTTGAAAACCGCCTGCTAATCTCTCCATTATAATATTCAATTATTCATAGATGCTCCAAGCTTTGACTATCATTGTTGGAACATGACAAAGGATTGTGACCGAGTTAGATAGACATTGAAATTATTTTGCATAAACACTTCACCCCAATAAACAAAGTTCTTGTAATCACATGCAAATCAATCATCAATTACTCCTTCCTTCAAGACTATGTTCCTTTTTTGAAATTCATGTCATTTTTATTGCTTGTATCTTTTAATGTGTATCTCAAAAAATGATAAAATGATCAATATGAATCTTGTTTAATAGATCTCAATTAGTTCTATAATCCAAAATTCGCAAAATAATGAAAACCATAATAAATTGAGAAATATAACTAAAAAAATGATATGGATTTAAAAAAAGGGACTAGCAAATCCGGACGGTTGTACTGCTGCTACACAACTGCTGTCTACTGCTATACTTATTAGGAAGCTCAAGTTCCCATGTTTTGTGAGAGTTTCTGGCCCTACTTTTAGTAGGTCTAGAAACTCCCATGTTTAATCACTATATGTAACTCCAGTTTCCAGTCCAACCTGTGTTGGCGTTTTATCTTCTTTTATTTTCTTTTTCTTTTATTTTCTTTTTGTCCTCCTGGGGTATGCCCCTTGTAGGCTGTATTCTTTTGCCTCTTTTTTATTTCATGCTAATTTACCCACACAAAAAAAATCTGGACGGAGAGAATAATTAATTAGGAAAAGGCTACATCGTACACACCCCCTATAAAAGTTACGATTTTTTTTTTTATATAAAAGTTACGAGACACACCAAAATGTTACGAATCATAGAAAATGTTGTGAATCATATTGCTGAAAAGTTACGAAAAACTAAAAAATGTTACGATTGCCAATGAGGTGACACAATCTGGACCATACAATAGGTGTATATGGTATACACCTTTAATGGGTGTGTATTGTAGTCATTTTCCAATTAATACATGCCCTATACAGAATGTTGTTCCTTCCAAACCTCTAAAACTTCAATCTCAATTTTCTGATATTTTTTTTTTTAAAGAACATAAACTTGGGGAGTGTGGGGAAAATATGGGTAACCACTCATGCACACCAAGCTGATGTGGCAGATAAGGAAAAACTCATTTTTTTAGTGGACCCCACAGGCCACAGTTAGTTTCTTCTCATCCGCAACATCAGCTTGATATGCATTTAGTGTGCATAAGTGGTGTATCGATAGCATTTCTCGGAAGTTGGGTTTTGTTATGGATTATAAATAAATAAAAATTACACTTTTTAATTTTTATTTGTCTTTTTTTTTTTTACTTTTAATATGTGTGAAAATGTTCCAATTTGATATTGACTTGTAAAAGTCCCCTTAGTGCCCTCTCTCTCTCTCTCTCTCTCTCTCTTAAAAAAAATGATATATCAGATAATATGCACTCTCATTTGATTCTAAAAAATGAGGGATATTATATTATTACCAAGTTAATTTCTTTAATACTTCATCCATCCATGTTTAGTAGTCCACAAACATATTTTTTCATGTCTCATAAAATTGTCCAATTCAAAAAGCCAAAGGACTAGAGTATGCTAATTACCTTTTAACCCGGGTTCTAAAATTCAAATTACCAACTCATGTGGTCCCAATAACTTATGATGGAAGGGTAAAATGAGAAGTTTATGCTTTACAAGGTGTAATCATGATGTCCCCATAAATAATTAGAATCCCCAAAACGGACCAACAAACACGGACGAAGGGATCATTATGTTTTGGCCTAATAATCTTGCAAGTTATTTTTTGTTTTTATGCAGAAAAATTAGCCTAAATCTTAAAAAAAGTTCCCGAAAGACAAAATTATCCAAAACAGATAGACTTTTTGGATTATTTCTATCTTTATTCAAAAAAGAGTTTTGTTAATACGTGCCCTAAGGAAATATACTAATGGTCATTAAATGATAGTACTCCAACAGCTATACCCACTTGTATATTGTATAGAAAGTAGTAAAAGCCATAAATAGGTTAGGCAATAGTGGACCAAGAGAAGAGATCCCATTCACCCAATTGTCCTATCACTTCTCTTTATGCCAGCTTTTATTATCCTTTCACTTTCCCTCTAGGCCATCTTTTCAATTGCCTTCTATTTTTTCTGCCCTTCCAACTCTCACCAATAGACCATTTCAGAAACCATAACTGTATTCCAAAGAGAGTAGGTAATTCCTCCATTTACCATCACTAAGAAGAAAAGAAAAATAGAGGGCTGAAGTTTGAAAAAAAATTGTACTCCATTGCAGCACTTCTTTTAAAAACCTAATATATTATTCTGGAATAAGTGGTTAATTTTTTTTTTATAACCGAATTGTATAAAAAGTCCCCAAACCAGAAAATTTATACTTTTTGTTTTTATTTTTGTTGTTTTGCCTTTTCTGAATCTCTTTCATACTTAGTCTTTACTTCAATTTTACATTTTATCTCATCAAAACAAAACCACGAAGTAAATTATATTTCAAAAAAAGTTTTGAAAAATCACAGAAAGATGAAAAATAGATCTATTGTGACTTAAAAAAAAATGGTGACAAGAAGGTTTGCACAAGGCTATTTTGGTCTCACCAAACTACATTTTTTTTTTGGGTAAATAAGCTTGAAATTAAGAAGAGGTCAAACGAATGTACAACCTACAAGGGGCATACCCCAGGGAGGACAAAATGAAAAAGAAAGAAAGGAAAAGAAAGAAAAGAAAAGTACGTGGTCCCCGGCACAACCCGTCGAGGTGGGAAAATAAGAATTACTGGCACACCCCGCCAGCATAGGTGTAAATAAGCAAAATGCAATAAGTGCAGTAGATAATTGTTTAATGTCATGCACAACCCGCAAGGCTAGGATAATAGCAAAACATGCACATATAATTGGGTAACATGTAATGGGTCCAAGAAAGCCCCCAAAGTAAGGATGTGATTTAGCCCGTGCTCGCGTCCCATTAGCCTAGCTATCCCAAAGGAAAGAGAGGCATCAAGGACACGAGCAAGGCCAATGTGGAAGAACCATATGCAAGTGAAAATGCCAAATGCCTCCCCAAAAAGGGAGATATGAATAGAGATGAACAATCAACTCATATGTTTAAGATCTGTCTAACCTCCACTATGGTAGTATCAGCAACAGAAAACTCGGCGCCAAAGGTAAGAGTCTTTAGTGGAACAAGCAAAGCCCAAGGAACCCCCTAGAACCCTACACAGGACAAATGCCTAGTCCACCCGAAGCTGCAAACACCCTCATCCAAGTTCCGTAGTCGTCATAATCACCCATAAGAGATAGAGCAAGATCATGAAGGTAAAAGAATCGTCCGCGGTGTTATCAAATACAAGGATAGGCTGGGGGTAGGTGAGCCCCCCAACCAAGCTAAAGATCATGAAAGACAGAGCCAGCCCCAAGGGAAAATCTCTTAGTCCAATAATCCATAATCCCATATAAGTGGGGTTGGTTAGTCTTATCAGGGCTTGTTTCGATGAGGTGTTAATGGGGTAAAAAATATGGGGGTGATAATTAATCTCGGGCCCACTAATATGGAAAGGTTTGGAAAGGAAGAGTGCGGCTAAATATTACAACTACAGAAGTGTTATTTATGGATAGTTCAGGGGCTGTTCATATCTATTACCCTTAGTACAATTACCCTATCAATACCCCTCCCCATGCTGCTGCTAATTCCCGTCACTAGCTAGTACTGCTCTTGGACATTTTTTTGGCTATGTAATTTTCTTCGGATAAAAAAACTAAAGTACTTACGCGCATAATTTTTTTTATTTTTTTTGCACCAAATTAAACAACTAATAGAGATCTTTAATTCGATGCAAAAAAATTTGAAAACTTGTGTACGAAAATATTTTACATTGTTGGCTTGTTGGGTTTGGGGTGTTGAGTTAGCTTTGCAATTTCCTTCGGATAAAAAATAAAGTATTTACGTGCATAAGTTTTTAATTTTTTTTGCACCAAATTAAACCACTAATAGAGATCTTTATTTTGATGCGAAAGAATTTGAAAATTTGTGTACGAAAATATGAGAGAGAACTTGTTAAATTTGTCCATTTGATCATTTTATTACACATGGTGTTGGGGTATAATATAAATTTTATAAAATTAATATATAAATTACAAACAATTAAAACATATTAGGTGGTAGATTCCAAAATTATTTTCAAAAACATTTAATATTTAAAAAAATTAAATTATTATAATTTGTTATTATAACCTATTTGTTGACAAGTTTAATTAATTAATTAGTTTTATATATAATATAAGTAAAAAAAATGTTTAAAGTGTAATATGGGCATGCACAAGGGCAATTTTGTCTTTTGACAGTTTTTTACATCATCCACTCAACTTTATACCCCCATTTCAACTATAAAAAAAAAAACGAGTACTATTTAATCCCCTCATATTATCAAAATCATAGAAACGAAGTATTACTTAATCCCTCATCCATAAATGTCACATCACTGTGAGACCATCCTCCATATATACTACCGCTACTATCTTATTCCCCTCCATATATAATAACACCTCTAAAACTAATCCAACATCCAATCAAGCCGTTAAATGATTCATTAACATATACCCTAGAGGCACCTATTAAAAAAAGCTTTCAAAAAAAAGTTTATTTTTTAATTTTTTAATTTTCTAGATTCCTCCTTATCGAGACAAACAAATAATCTCAAGACAAACAAATAATCTACAAAATTGATGTAAAACAACAAATGTTTAAAAAAATTGGACAAGGACAAAAAAGAAAAGAAAAAAAGAATATAGCATAATTATTAAGCCAAAGCATCCCTTAGAGTTTAAAAAAATTGAGAAATAAAATCGGACAAAGGGAATATCTACATTATTAACATATATACACACATGCACAATGCATACAACCTTTTTTTTTATTTTTACTAGGCATGCACACGACCTTGTTGGGATAAAAAATCAAAACCAAAGTGATTCCGTCAGATACGATTAGAGTTTTGGTTTAAAAAAAAGGTGAGTTTTTGTTCAGCTTAGTGTAGACACTCCAATTTTGACCCTCCAAATACCCTCAAGTAGTGGCTGGTAGGCTCCCTAATGATGACATAGATCAAAACATATCTCGAAAGTTTTGAACAATGCTCTTTATACTCAAAACCCAAATGAAACTCTTTTCAAAACAAACCCTAGCATACACTATCTTCAAAACAAACCCTAGCATACACTATCTTCTACTATATTCAAAACCCTCTTTATCGATATATATTATGTCTCAATCCGCTTTAAAATAAGGGAGATGTGAGAATTTTTCCAAAATGACTTCTTTTCTAACCATCTGAGGGTAAAATGGTCATATATTTGGTTATACAAATTATTTTGGATCCAAACTATTTGAGTTAGAAAGTAGACTTAACAAGCTTTCCAACGCTTCAAACCATGCATGTAGTAGAGTTCTGTAGCACTCGAGGTGGCCCTGTGAAGTTCGGCCTGTTGAGCAGTTAGCCCATGGCCATTACCGGACGATAATGACCCATTACCGTACGGTAGTGGTCAATAATTTCAGTAAGATTGTTGACCAAACAAACTGCCTTGCTAATTGCTGTATGGTTCCATTACTGTACGGTGGTCCCTAACTATCGTATAGTGGTTAAATTACTCCCAAATCAAGAGTTTTCCTATATAAACCGCACTCCTCTTCCATTTTAAGGGGAAGCTCTCTCACTCCATCCCACAATCAGATGCTACTTCAATTCTCCCTCTCCAAACTCCGAAAATTTAGTTTATGCCCAAGAGCATTTTTATTACTTCAAAACTCTACCAAAAATCACAAAAAAAAGTCCAACATAAGCAAGCCTCTAGATTTCTATACCAAAGCCCCAGCCTTTACCAAAATCAAAAGCACATTCTCCATTTGCAGCCAAGCCAAAGCTCCAAGAAGGAAGTTTGTTTCAAAACTTTTTGAAAGGTACACCACCACTTAGAAAATTTATTGTTTTTGCAAACTGAGGGGAGCCACTGGGCTCAAATCAGTTCCTCAAACTGGTTTTGGGTTCAGTTGGCCTTCAATACCAATTAAACAAGAAAGCAAAAATCTCCAGGTGACTACCGTATGGCCATGACTATTGTCGTACGGTAATTATCTTCTTGGGTGATGAAATCTTCAATGCCTTGGACCTTTTGGTTCATCAATATCACAAAGGTGCAGGGTATTCTTATTCATTTCACTTGAAATTGTTCATCATGAATAGTTTTATATGTCCTATTGAATTGCAAAAGCATTTTTAAAGGTGTTTGGAAAATATTAGTTCCATAGGACATATACCTCATAAGCCTACAATGTTCCAATTTTCAAGCATTTACTTACTGCCTAGATACTTTCCAAAACGCACCACTACAGTACGATAATGGCTTATGGCCGTACGGTAGTGGATCAAAAATAAAACCAAAGTTTGTTTTCTTGGATAGTGTCAAATACAAGTAGTTTCATCCAAACAGGTCTTGGAATACTCTGGGAGTATAGTTAAGTTGATCCTGTTGTACGTAAACTGTTTATTCCTGTCATGTCATTAAAATTAGTATAAATGCCTTGTTAATTAAGCAAATAAAGTTGAGCAATAAAGTGTTTTCTAACTCCCACAAGCACTGAGTAGAGACCGATTCTATGTTTGGTGAGAGGGGTGCCGTAAAATCCTTCCTCTCTCGTAACCTGACTCCTGAACAAAAAGTATTCTGTTTTTGATAGACCAAAACCTTTTTCAAACAAAAAGGCACGGAAGTCAATCCGATACAAGTTGAAGTCACAGGAGTCATATCTAAGTTTTCTCTCTCTATACTTGAGTGCTACAGTGCACTTTGTGTTTCCATCTGAAATCTTTGCTTCGTCGTTGCCTTTTCGACATTCTCTGTAGTTTCTCTTTGTCGCACTTTCTCTTTATATCAGCTAGGGTTAGTTTTTCTAGTCGTTTTCTGTGTCCTTTGTTTGTCGGTGGTCATTCGGGTCCTTTGTTCTCACTTATTCTCTTATATGCAGTCTTGGTTGTTTGTTTGTTGGGTTAGTGTGGTCCCTCGTGTTTTCTGTGTTTAGTAGTGTGGTCCCTGGGTCAGTATGTCAGATTTCTCTGATTTTGGAAGAGGTTGGGCCAGATAGTAGTGGTTCTTTTTTAGGAAGTGAGTTTGCGGAGGAATGGTTGGATGTTCCTCATCCTCATGAATTGCCAGAACTTCTACATAGGAGGGCAAGGAGTAGTCCTATTTTGAGACTCCCAACCAAAGTGTGGATGGCTGGAGAACGTAGAATGGAGAGATTGTTGGTGGGACATTTCTTGGATCGTCGTTTTTTTCGTACCCGCACTATGCAACTGTTCGTTCATGAGTTATGGCATACTCGACAACCTGTTGTGGTGGTGGATTGTCGTCAAAATTCTTTTCTCTTCATGTTTTTTTTTTTTCTGAAGAGGATTTGGAGCATGCCATTTCGAGGGGCCCTTGGCTGATTAGGGGAGGTCTTTTGGAGCATGCCATTTGGAGCTGATTTGGGTGCGTCGATTCCATCTATGGGTCCAGTTGCACCATTTACCGTTTGAAGCTTTTACTAGAGAAGTGGGTGAAATTTTGGGGCAAGCATTGGGTGGGGACATCACGGTTGATGTAGATGATTTCTTTCCAAGACAGTTTCGTTATTTGCGTGTTTGTGTATCAATCACGCCGGATTCAACCTTGGTTCCTAGATTTTTTCTCGACATTCCTGGTGGGGGACCTTGTTCGATTGAATGCAGATATGAGCGTGTAGATGGAAAAAATCTTAGTATGCTATTTTCACGCCTCTAGGAGATCAAACACATGCTACCATGTCGGAACCCTAGCACTACAAAACAGACAAAAGGTTAGAGCACCTTCGCCTCTCGTCGGTAAAGGCCCTCCGATGTTTAATTCAGTATCACGTACTAGGAGGAAACCATAAAACACGTAAAGCATGTAAACACGAATTACCACACACGTTTCTTCATGGGTATTACACCTTATTTATAGATGCAGGGTGCTTGTTATCCAAAGATCCTATTCTCATTAGGAGTCCTTTCCTATACGGGACTCGTTCCATATACAAACACAATCTTTATTCTACAAGGATTCTTTCCACGTTAGGAATCCTTGCTATTATCAAAATCCTCTTTATGTTAGGAGTCCTTTCTCTTATGGGATTCGTCCCATATGGCAATATAATCAAAATTCCCTTCTTTGTTAGGATTCTATATCTATATTGGACTTCTTGCCCAATATGGAAGCTAAATGATAATCCCATAATTCTCAGGATTTACCCCTTATCATATAAGAGGCTATTCTAGATCCCTCTAGAATGACCCGCCACCTTATCACATAGGCGGTAAGCTCGACAATATACTTGTCTATCCATATATGATGTTGCCGAC
Organism: Vaccinium myrtillus; assembly: GCA_016920895.1. NCBI lineage: Eukaryota > Viridiplantae > Streptophyta > Magnoliopsida > Ericales > Ericaceae > Vaccinium > Vaccinium myrtillus. The sequence continues at coordinate 15,640,643 of CM029278.1, read as the reverse complement.
CAGATACCTAGCTCGGCACTGGCCTCGTGCACCTTCTCATGGTGCTGCCACCTTTTCGTAGTGCTATCCTGGTTGCACACTTGGCCTACCCTGCTCGCCCATAACCTGGGGCACCTTAATGTGGTCTCCCTGAACTAAGCCACCCTCACGTGGTGTCCAGGCTAAGCACGTGGTTCGTACGTACTTGGGTATATGTAATTGGATTTTACCCTCTCCAGAGCAGGTGTACAAGGTTTGTCGTTTTCGCGAGCGCATTGGGCATACATATATGCAATGTGATCTTTCTAGGGAGGAAGCTAGTGGTCGTGTAGATGCCATGATTAATGGACTTTGTGAGAGATTTGGGTTTGTGAAGCATACATATGAGAATGAGCCGCTATATACAAATCGTATAAGAGCATTTGCTAGGAGTAATGCACGTCGTAACACACATATGTGGGTTGTTCGGGGTGAACCTAATGCACATGCAGCACCAGCGTACCAGGTTGGATTGTTAGGTGAGAATAATATAGCTCGTCGGTTTGGCGTAGAGGAGGATATTCAAACAGATGGGGCCACTCAAATAGAGCATGTGGATGATCAGCAAGAGGAGGGTTTTCCATTGGTGGTGGATTATGACCAGTTCTTAGAGAATTATGAGGCTGCATGGAGTTGGGGTTTACAACGTTCCAGCTCTGGTTTTTTTTGACAAAGGGATTTTGTGGTGATGCCCACCACAATAAAGGACAATGAGTTTAGCCCAGAGGAAGTAACACCAAGTCAGATGGTGCAAACGAATGTGCAGATTGAAGAAGCAAAAGAGGTGGGGAGGTATCGGGAGATTGCCAGGGCAGTGGGTGAGTTAGAGTAGATTCAAGTTGACTTTTCACTGGACGTCGGAGTAATGGACCTCCAGTGGTCGGAGTGGGAGAGTATGTTGAGGCCGTTTGGAGTTAATGTGTGTAGTTGGAGTAACATTGAAAGAGTGGTACAGTTGGTAGAGGGCGGTATTTTAGAGTGTGCTCAGGAATTTGCTTTGGGTTTGACAGTGGTTGGTTTAGAGTTATTGGGAGAAATTTCTCGATGTCTTGCTAAGGAAGGAAGTGCTTTGAGTCAGATTGAGGAAATTAGGTTGGGCTGAGTGGTAGGCCCAATTTGAACAGACCACTTATTATTCATGAGCCTAATACGGAGGATGTTTGGCGGTTGGCCTTGGGAGAGTCAAGAGTGGGCTGCTCTAAGTCTACAGATCTAAAAGGTAAGAGGCCTGCTGAAGCCTATGATGAGGACTCAGATTCATCATCCAATTCTGGGCCATATAGACAAAATAAAAGAAAGGTTGTTAGTGGGCCTGATTTTGTGGGTTGTTCTCATTGGGCTGTGGAAAAGAACATGCAAGGTTCCTCGTCGAGTTCTAACCTTGGATCAAAAGCCAAGATCAAAAGCCAAGAACTCGAAGAAGTTGGCTTTGTATAAGAAATTTATCAAGAGAAATTTTGGCAGGACTACGTGAAAGAGAGCGAAGGGTTTTAAGATCATACGCAAAAGATTTCAGGTGCAAGAACGCAAAGGTGGCGGCCATCTAAGAATTTTCTGTCATCATGGTCGGTGTGAGGGTTTGTCTTTTAGGAAGAGACTGCGCAGACCATTCCGTCGAGAGATCGGTGCTTGGAAGCGAAGGTCGGTTTCCCCCTCTCTATCTGATTATGGTAGTTCATCCCATTTTTTGTTTTCTAGTTCTTCTGGAGATGATGAGTTGAATAGGCATGGTGTGGAATCTCGATGGGTTGGAGAGGTTGGTGAGGGTGCACTGGGGATTGGGGATTTGAAGGTTCCAAGGGAAGAATGAATTGGGGGCTCATTAAAGCGATTGGCATTAGTTGCTCAAGGTCAGGAGTTAGGTGTGGAGGGTATCAGAGAGGAGGGAGCTTCTGCATCTGTTAGGCAAAGAGTGACAGAAGAATTGCATCAAGTGGTGTGGGATCAAGCAATAAGGTTGTTGGCGAATCAATTAATGAGTACACCGGTGGCTGATGGGATTATCGATAGTAATTCGGGTGTGTCAGTTTGGGATGAGCGAGCCGAGGACTTAGAGTTTCAGGTCCGGTTGGCAGAGGAGGTGAGGCAGCATGTGTGGGCTCGGTGTGGTGGCTCGGGGGGAGATGACTAGCCCAAAAAATGGGGCTTCAGAGGAGATTGTCCCTTATCAACCTCCTCTTTCCCCATGAAGATTTTAAGCTGGGATTGTAGGGGTTTGGGCCAGACCCTTACAGTTCGAACAACTAAGAATCTAGCCCAACATCACCAGATTAATCTATTTTTTTTCATGGAGATGAAATGTGATTCTCGAATGCTAAAGAATTTGGGTTCTAGTATGGGATATAAGAATTTTGCAAGAATGGATGCGATTGGCACTGCAGGTGGAATTTGGGCTGCATGGGATGATGGGATATATGCTTCTTTGGTTAAGGCTCATCCTAGGTTCCTATTGTTGAAAGTGATGGATGAGAAGGGTTTGGAGTGGTTGTTACTGCTACTTTATCGACATCATAATGTGCAATTCAGGTGTGAAACTTGGAAGGCTGTTTTGGAAGCTTTGATAGGGTGGAATTGACCTTTGCTGGTTATTGGTGACTTTAATTAGGTGCTAGAGATTGAGGAGAAATATAGTAGGTGTAATAGCAGGATTGTTGGGGCGGCCTGGTCAGTTGAGTTTGTGGAAAAGCTGCGTTTGCAGGATGTTCGGAGCTATGGGATTTTTTATAAGTGGACGAATAATCAAAGGGGGGAGGATGTAACCTTTAAAAAGTTAGATAGAGCTATGGGTAATGAGGAGTGGTGCAAGTGTTTTCCTAAAGCGGCTGTCCTGGTCCTACCAAGTTTTAGATCTGATCAAAGACCATTAATTCTGGATATTTGTTGGTCTAATGAGAGTAAATTTTGACCAAAAAGATTTGAGGAAATGTGGTTACAACATGAGGAGACGTCCAAAATTGTGGAGAAGGTGTGGGATTTGCAGATTCATGGTTTAGAGGCATTCAAGTTGATTCAAAAACAGAAAATTTTGTTAACGCACTTGTGTAATTGGAGCAATTTATCTATTAAGTGGCTACCACGACAGTTGGATGACATCAAGAAGAGGTTGAGCTGCGTTCAATGTGAGCTAGCGGAGGCTGTTCGTTGTGGGTCAAATGATGCTTTTAGGTTGTCGATGGAAGAGAAAAGATTGAGAGAGGCCTATGATAATTTGTTAGATAGGCATGAGGTGTAATGGGCTCATCGAGCTAAGGAGAGATGGATGGTGTTAGGCGAGCGTCAACGGATCCTAATATGTGACCAACAACTTACACAAACGAGACACAATCAACGGATCACGATTCTAGAAATTTTTCAAAAAATATAGATGTCCTATCGATAGGAGATTATGTCCTATCGATAGGACGCAGATCAGATTGACCACTATTGAAGCATCTGAGAGTCCTATTGATAGGAGATAGAGTCCTATTGATAGGGCGCCAGAGGCTCCTATCGATAGTCCTATCGATAGGACATCCATCAGATTGGCCAAAACAAAAGGGGAAAGGCTCCTATCAATAGGGGATAAAGTCCTATCGATAGGATAGTACGAAATGCAAAAAATTTCAAGTAAAGATGTGATTAATGGGGCTTCTTTATGGGCATTTTCTTGGTTCCAAATGGACATGTTAAGATGCAAGAAAGGTTCAAACAACATGGTAACACAACAAACCACCAATTTACAAGATTTGAGAGTTTCTCCCAAATTCAAAGCAACCAAACAAGACATGAATATAATGGATTGAACTATATGGCTAACAAATTAGCTAAGGGATCACATAAGAGACTAAATAACAAACATATTTTCATGAGAGAGTGACTAGAAATCATGCTTACTAAGTGATTGACCAAGATACAAGAGGAAATGATTCAAACAAGGGATATACCCACAAACAATCAACATTTTCCATTAAGAATTGAAGGATGATTCTCTACCTCTTGTGATGAACTTGAAACCCTAACCCAAGCTCAAAATCCAAATGAAAATCCTTCAAACACAGGTAGGAAAAGTGAACACCAATGTGTAGATCACGTGATTTTAGGAAGGTTTAATGAAGGGGTTTTGGTTGGAGACTTGTTTTGATGGAGGTTGGTGAAAGAAGTAGAGTGGAGGTTTAATGGAGAAGAGAGGGAGGAGAGAATGACGGATTTTTGGGGAAGAAAAAGGGAAGTACTTTGCTCTCCTCTCACACACACCACACATTTAACAAATTACACTAAAAGCCCAAAAGTGACTTGTGTAAACCAAAGTGGTCCCTCCTCACACAATACACTATATGCTCCAACACTTAGTCATTTTATCATTTCACGCAATTCCTCACATTACCCCGATGTTATTTACGAAAAATAAATATGATTTTCCGAGTCTTTTACATATTGCTTGTCGGAGATTTGGTGTTTGAGGTTTTTGTCAGTCCTAATATGTCTTTAGAGGAGAGAGAGAGGCGTTGAAGGAGGTGCTTGGTATAAGGATAGTGGAGAGACCTGGGATTTATTTGGGTTCGGAGCTTGATTTTACTAGGAGAAAAGGTGATCTATTCAAGCGCATTTTGGATAGATTTTCGGGCAGGTTAGCCAATTAGGGGTCAGCAAGCCTGAATTTTGCTAGCAGACTGGTTCTGGTCAAGCATACTTTGTCTATGATTCCGGTTTATTTATTTTCTGTTTTTAGAGCTCCGAGCTATTTTGTTAAGCAAGTGAAAAGTATTATGGTTAGATTTCTTTGGGGTAAAGGGGAGGTAGTGGTATTTGTTGGAAGAGATGGTCGGATTTATGTAAGTCGATGCGGCTGGGAGGCTTAGGGCTCAGGGATATTAGGTGCTTTAATCAAGCACTTTTGACTAAGCAGGCTTGGAGATTGTCAATGGACCCTAACTCTCGTTTAGCTCAAGTTCTTTTTGGAAAATATTGTTGGGGGAAAGGGTTGTTAGAGTGCAGCCTAAAGCCGGGCTGTTCATGGGGATGGAGGAGTATTTTGTGGGGTCTACAGTTGGTTAAAAAAGGTTTGGCTTGGAGGGTGGGAGATGGGGAGAAGGTAACGATATTTGGTCATCCGTGGATACGTAAGTGGAATAACCTTTATGTCGAAAAAGGTAAGCCTGTAGGTGTGTGTAACTTTAAGGTTAAAGATCTCATTGATTGGCCTAATAAAACTTGGCGAGGGCCCTTAATTAGTCAACTATTTCCGCAGGAGGATGCACAAAAAATTAAGGCTATCTATATTGCTAATAAGGATTTAACAAATGAGTGCTATTGGAGGTTTTCTACTACAGGGAAATTTTCTATTAAATCAGCATATTTTGTGGCTGCGGCTCAATGTTTTGGTGAGTTGGATGATGGTGATAGAGGTGATTTATGGAAGAAAGTGTGGGGCCTTAATTTACCTCTAAAATTTGCGTTATTTTTATGGAAGCTGTTGCATAGAGTTTTACCAGTTAGGGTGGCGTTATTTCGCAGGAGGTTGATCAAGGAGGTGGATTGTCCTCTATGTAGATTTGAAGAGGAGTCTATAGAACACTTATTTTTTCAGTGTGATTTGGCTAGAAAGTCTGGAGAGGGTCTAAGTTGGGCTTGGATTTCTCGGTTGGGTAGGCCGTTAGTTTTGAGGAGTGGTTTTCTAGTTGGTTGAGGGATGCTCTGGATAATTATGCCATTGTGGAGTCTATTTCTGTTTTGTGGACGATTCGGTGTTATTGGAATAATTTTGTTTTTCATAAGTTTCAGGTAGATGCTATGCAGGCTGTGAAGGAGGCAATGGATTTATCCCAGATGATTTCAAGAGTGCAGAGAAGCCAAAGCGTAAAAGGAGATGTTCTGACCGTGGGATCTAGTGTTGTTCCTGGCAGTTCTGGGTGTCAAAGGTGGGTATGGAGAAAAGAGGACCAGCAGGAGGATGGGGTCAATATAGTGAGAATCTTAGCAGATGGTGCTTGGAGGAAGGAATCCTAGGATGGTGCTGTGGCTTGGTGTAGTGCGACTGGTGATGGGGTGGGTTTGCATAAGGGTGCTTCTAGAGTCACAGCAAGTTCAACCTTCATGGTACAAGCTATAGTGGTTCTTAGAGCTTTGGAGTGGGCAAGGTGCAATGGATGGAGGCATGTAGAGGTGCTCTCAGATTGTCTTCAAGTTGTTAACGGGCTGTTGTTGCAGGATAATGCTGATGTTTTTGTTAAACTTATTTTGACAGATATTATGTATATTTCTAATTTCTTTTCCTATGTTTGTATCTCTAAAGTTCCTAGACTGGTGGTCAAGGCTGCTCATGCTTTGACTAAGCAATGTATGAATTATTAGTGGAATGAATTTTATGTTTTCTGGTTGCTAAAAAAAAAATAAATAGGCACGGAAGTCATTCAGTTTTTCAAATACCAAATGGTTCCTCGGGTGGCAAACATTTTTCAAAGAAAACCGGGTGTCGACTCTGAATCTCGGAAAGACGGTGGTGTGTCCAAAGTTAGGTTTTGATTTTAGAATTTGGGTTGGATTTAATTCTTTTTTTATTGCAAAAAAATCCAGATGAGCTATCGGTACGATGTCATCCCTGTTTTTTTTTTGAACGGAAGCCAATTGCATCATGAAAAGGCAAACGGCACTTACAAGGATTGCAACCAAAATATACTGAAAATAATCTTACAGAACAACCCAAATATATTACTTTTTAAGGATTAGTATTAAACTAAAATAGCAAGAGATAACAAAACTTGACAAAGAAAAAACATTTACAATACAATGCTGCAAAAGCAATAAATTATGACAATTGACCAGCACGAAGCCATGAATTCTAGATTTTGAGCTCTTCTAAAACTCCAGTTGGAAATTATTACTTTTTAAGGGGTATATATTGATTATTAGATCTGAATGAAGAAGAGAATACATAGGATCGATAGACGTCAAAATTTTCTTTTCAAAATAGTTTATAATACCATCATGTATCTTGGGATAACCTTACAAATGAGATTGCATTGAAAGATTTTAAAATTTAGGGGTTGTTGTTTTTTACGAGACATGTCACTCTTTCACAACATAACAACTCAATAAGCCAGTTCCACTGACTTTTCCAATTTAAGTCAATTTGTGGAACGAGTAAATCATGGAATTGGCATTTTTTTTTAAAACTGAAATCAGATTTTATGAGCGTTGTTTTGGAAAATGCTAATAAATATTAAATACTATAGAAAAATGAGGAGGCTTAAAAACAAGCTCTCTACATAAAAAAGGATCATTTTAAGTTTTATTTACGAAAGGTGGATAGATTAAATTTGAATCCAAAAGAGGATGAGGGGACGGATGAGCCTGAAATTTCTTTTCAAAACTAATTACTGTACAACATCAGACAAGACTTAATCAATAAAAGTATGATGAATGTATGTTAAAATCTAAATTATGGAGTTGACAATTTCAATTCAATTTTATGGAGGCTTATATCTTAAGCGGTCAAAAATTTGAAAAAAAAAAAAAAAAGATTGCTTTCACGTGTGATCATAAAAGAGCTCAAGCAAAAAAATCCTTTTAATTGGCACTTGGTGTAGATGACAAAAAAACATGAAAATTCGCAGAAATTTCGTTGATGTATGCATATAGGATTTTGATAGGTATATGCACGTTAAAGAGTGATTCATGAATTACTATATATTATAAACCACGAAGCAAGATTGGAGTAAGAGAGTAAAACACAATAAAATAAAATTAAACATGTGAGTCCACGTTACACTCCTTTAATTGTTTTTATAGTCTTAATTAATTAAAATAAGAACCACTTTTTCTGACAATAGGGAATAAAGTTTGACTGTTAGTTTCTTGCCTCATACGATATGGATATGCCAATTAGGAACCGGTTTAGGATTTTAATTTGATATAATATTTTTTCCTAGTTGTAAATTTTACTGGGTTGGGTCTATTGTCAGTGTTTGGCTATTCAATTTACTTACTAAAATATTTCAATGGATATTTTTTTTCTTATTTTTGACTTCGTATTAATGAATCAGTGGAGGCAATATTAAAGAAATAGCAAATCATATGTAAAGAAACTAGTTGATTATTTGAAGCCGAATCATACCTTACTGGGTTTTATACAATAAGGGCAGGAATCTTACCATCCCGTTTCTTCAAGAATAAAGTGATCTAAATTACTTTGATGGTATCCAAAGGCTCTCATGGATTTTATGAACCTGCCAAACCAGGCTCTCATAAACTACTTCAACCCATACATAGATTTCTTTAATTTGCACACCTTTTGACAATGTATTTCTGGTACCATGCAACCTGGTGGTAGATCTATGTATACTACTTTAGACAACTCGCCATGTAGGAAGGCGTTCTTCACATTAAATTGTTGTAATGGCCAATCCAAGTTTGCAGCTAAAGATAACAAGACTCTCACCGTGTTAGTCTTAGCTACTGGTGCAAATGTATCTATATAATATATCCCATAGGTTTGAGAGTACCCTTTTGCCACCAGCCTTGCCTTAAAGCGTTCAATCGTGCCATCTGCTTTGTGCTTCACAGTATTAACCCACCGACATCCAACTGGTTTCTTCCCCGGTGGACGGTCAACAAGTTCCCAAGTGTCATTCCATTGCAAGGACTACATTTCTTCATTCATAGTAGCTTTCCACCTTGGGCCAGCTAAGGCTACCTGCACACTGTTAATAATAGATACAGTAGATAATTGATTTATAAATGACTTATTGGATTCTGACAAGTGATGGTTAGACACAAAATAACTCATGGGGTATTTAACTTTACTAGAAAGTTGGGGTTCATATGTAGGCTTATGAATACCTCTGGTTTGACGCGGGGGGATTTCTTTTCTAGACGGTTCAAGTCCTAAATCGAGAATATCCTCAACAAACGATTGATGTGGTGCCTATGGTGTAAAGGATTCGTACTGAGATATATCTTCTGGATGATGTTCCTCGTGTTCCTCATTACTGTGGTAACCATCGCTATGGTGTTCATGATCAAATTCACTCACAATCTTGTTGTTAGGTTCAGGCTCATTTGTATCTAACTTCTCAGATTCAAGGATTAGAAGATCATAGTCTAGAGACTCATTGTCTATACTTTGAACCTCTTTTTGGCTCCCCCTTCAAGTTTAGGCTCAGAGGAATAGTACATAGAGTTTTTATGGAAAACAACATCTAATGTCACAAACATTCATTTTGTTGGAGGATGATAGCAACAATATCCCTTTTGATGAGCAGCATACCCTAGAAAGACACGTCGCAATGCTCGAGGTGTCAACTTGTTGTGCTGATTTTTATGACGATGTACGACTGCTACACAACCAAAAACATGGGGTGGTAAATTGGGGACTATTGGAGTAGTGACTGCTTTAGTGAGAGCCTGAAATGATGTCTTGAAATGAATGGTGCTGGAAGGAACTCGGTTGATCAAATAAGCGGCGGAGATAAGCACATGTCCCCAATATGATAGAGGCATATGTGTTTCTATCAATGAGGCACGTACAACCTCTAGCAAGTGACGATTTTTCCGCTCCGCCACTCCATTCTGCTGGGGTGTACCATGACAGGTAGTTTGATGAATGGTCCCATGAGCTTCCAAATACTGCTTTAATTCAAAGCTCACATATTCACCTCCGTTATCACTCTGGAGGACTTGTACTTGGGCATTATATTGACTACGAATCATACTACTGAACTTTTGAAATAACAAGTTAATTTCACTTTTGGATTTCATTAAGCATACCCAAGTCATCCTGGTACAGTCATAAATTAAAGTAACAAACCAACGCCACCCATCCAAGGTAGTAAATTTAGATGGACCTCAAACATCAGAATGTATGATCATAAAAGGGAGTGGGCTTTTATTTAAACTTAATGGAAAAGAAGTGCTATGAGTCTTGGCAAGTTCACAGACATCACACTTAAAACTAGTAACATCAATTTTTTAAAATAAACTAGGGAACAACTTCTTCAAATAACCAAAGGATGCATGCCCCAGGTGTCGATGCCACAACCATATCTAAGATTTATTATTTTTCCCCTCAGAACCTCCCGTTGTTAAAGCTTGATGCAACTTGACTGAACTCTTTGACACCAAGTCCAAATAATATAGCTTCCCTTGCCTAACACTACAATCAATCGTCTGTCGTGTTTGGATATCCTTAAACACACAAGATTCAGGCCAAAAAATAAAGCACAAGATAAGGCAATGGTTATTTGAGAAACTGATAAAAGATTATAATCGGCTTATTGACATTTTTTATCCCCAAAGTATGCGCGCGATGTGTAGACACTCTTATCTGTGAATCCTAAGTAAGAGTCTGGATGTGTCCCCAATGGTGGAAAATTACTGACGACGTAGCAAAATTTATTTTATTTAAATCAATTCTTCGATGAACTTGGATTTACCATCCACCAAGAAAAAGACCAACAAACCCACCCAAATCGATACATTTGGCCCATTATAAAGCCTAGCAAATAAGCCCAAGTTCTAGCCCAATAAAAAGCCCAATTTTTTTTATCCAAAATATCATTTTATGGACGTAATATCACAAGAACAACTGATATACGCACGCAATAGCATGGGCCTCCATGCTGTAGAATTGTGAAAGTCAAACCTTGCGGACGCAACACTTGTACTTGGCGGACGCAAAGTTAAATTCCAGACAGATTCTGCAGCTTGGCATGGCTGCCCATGCTCCATTCACTCACCTCCCATCTGATTTCTGGTGGAAAATAACTCTTAGAAGGTTCCTCTAAACCTATAAATAGGACCTTAAGCCTCTCATTTAATACACAACAAGAATTCCCAAGAAATCGTTGCTAGAAAAATCATTGTTTCCATTGTCTTGCTCTTGCAAACACCTTTCCCAAACCCAAAATTCCTTTCCGAAAGTTAGCCAAAATCCCAAAAATATTAGTCCTAAGCCTACCTTCCAAAATTACCTAAAGCCTTGCTTTTTAATTCAAGTTTTTCGAAGCATTAGTTAAATAACGTGCTTTTCGTGGCGAACGAAGTTATACTCGCCGAATTCATGATTTTGAAGGGAGCATCCAGATGTTGATCAAAAGAAGTTTAGTCTTTGCCTATTTTATCTTTTTTCCGGTAATATTTCTTTTTATAAATCTGGCCTCATGCATCGTTAATTTTATTTATTTTTTCCTTGCTCCCTTTTCCGTATTTGTTTAAATAACTTTAAAATCTCATAATTATGAGTAGAGACTAATCATTTTGATTAGGTGATATGGTTGCATTTTTCAAATAAAACCTTCCCATCTCGTAACTTAGCTCCCGAACCAAGATCACTTTGGTTATGACCGACCAGTTGTCTCGAATTTTGTACGTTGAATTCGGTTGTTTGGTTAACCTTAAAATCAAGTGGCGACTCTAACGAACGCGTGTTCTAGTACTTTCAAGGTTTCTCGTGGAGGTCATGGGTGCCCACACGATGTCATTTTGGTCCCCAAATTTTCAATTGTGCAATTTTGGTCCCCAACGTTTGAAATTTGTGTCATTTTGATCCCTACTGCTCACGCTGTTTCTCATCTCCGTCTAATTGAGGGGCACAAAGGGTATTTCACAGGGGTATTTTAGAACACTTCATCCTCCCTATCTCAAAACTAGAAAAGTTGGGGGAAAAAAAAACAGCCGCCAGAGTTGCTATGGAGACAAATCGATCAAATCGGACAAAATCAATCAAACCATATAAATCGATCAAAACCAGATAAATTTCACAGGGGCACAAGGGGTATGCTGAGCCGACTTGGGCAAGCGAAAAAAGGATCAGAGCTATAGAGAGTGAAGGTGGGGAAATGAACTTGCCACCAGATATGCCACCCCCAACAAAATCGGAGAACCTAAAAGTGGCGAAGGTGGAGTCGGAATCCCATTGTGGCCGGAGTCGGAGTCCCCGTTGCAGGCATTCAAGTCCACTTGCATGAGGCAGAAAACGATTGATTGATACAGTCCTCGATCTGAGTTTCTGGTTTTGGGTTTTTTTTGGGTGTTTTTCCTCATCATATACTGATTTTTGAAGAAGAAGAAGACGAAGAATGAAACATACCCGATCAAAAACCTCAAACTCGAAGTTTGGGAAAGAAACCGACCCATTGATGATTCTTTTCGAGTAGACTACTGCATTTTTCCAATGATGAATGGGGTGACTGAAATCCTCCTCACTGAATCATAAATTGAAGAAGAAAAGATGGGGAAAAGAAGTGTGGAATGAAATATTTATATGTAGAGAGAACAGATTCATTGTACATCAAGGTAGCAAGTGTGTGTATATATATAGGAAGCATTTCTAGTAAGGGCTCCCTTATATAGGTTTGATACCCGGAAGGGCTTGATCCGAGCAGTTTTCGATAAAAATGTAAATATACACATTTTATAAAAAACTGCTCGGATGAAGCCTTCCGGGTATTCTTTTTTTACGAATCCTCGCGTTAGACCTTAAAAACACGTTTTAAAAACATCTAACGGTTTGGATCGTCAAATTCGATCCCGAACAAAAAATCCCGCACCGTAAAGTTTAAGGGAACCTTTATTGGAATTTGTTATATATATATATATATATATATATATATATATATACACCGGCGATCCTGTCAAGGATCCCGGATTGAAGCCTTTTCGGTGTTTTGATGCTTTTAAAAATTGTTTTTGGGAAATCCGAGCCGTCCAATGTGTTCAAAAGGTGTTTTCCAAGGTCCACGCGGGAAATCTTCAAAAAAAAATACCGGGAAGGGCTTGATCCAAACAGTTTTTCGCAAAAACTGTATATATATATTTTTTGCGAAAACTGCTTGGATCAAGCCCTTCCCGGTATTTTTTTTTTGAAGATTTCCCGCGTGGACCTTGGAAAACACCTTTTGAACACATTGGACGGCTCGGATCGTCAAAATTTGATCCGGAACTATGAATCCCGGATCCGGGATCCCGGACTAGATAAGGACTGTATATATATATATATATATATAAACCCTTTCCTATCCAAACCACTATTTACGGACCTAACGTCCGGACCTCCACCTTCCCAATTTTTTTTTGAAAATCTGAACCGTTAGATGTGTTTAAAACGTGTTTTTAAGGTCCAACGCGAAGATTTGGCAAAAAAAAATACTCGGAAGGGCTTGATCGGGGCAGTTTTTCACAAAAACGCAATATTTGTGTTTTTGTGAAAAACTGCCCCGATCAAGCCCATCCGAGTATTTTGTTTTGCCATATCTTTGCGTTGGACCTTAAAAACACGTTTTAAACACATCTAACGGTTCGGATTTTCAAAAAACAATTGGGAAGGTGGAGGTCCGGACGTTTTAAAATACGGGAGTTTGGATTGGAAGTTTTTTGTATAGATATATATATATATATACCCTTATATCCGTTTGGGGGACCAAATATGTCAATAAGCCGATTATAATCTAAAGAGGGAACAACCGAAACAGAGTCCAAATTCAAAGTGTCAGTGAGGGACAAGGATCCTTCCCCAACAATTGGGATCGAGGTACCATTTGCAGTAGAAACAGAACTTTGTGAGGAAAGTTTAAAAGGTGAGACTTGTCTAGAATCAAATGTCACATGGTCCGAAGCACCAGAATCAATTATCCATGTACTATTAGAAACAACGTCAGAAATATATAAAACCTTACTACCGTTACCTGTCGCTGTTGTTAATGCCGAGATGTGTCCAGCCGCGGGTTGACTAGCCCCTTCATTTTCTGTTGTTGCTTCAACAACCGCAGCGGTGGAGACCTTCTTGGAATTCGTCTTCCTTGAATCACGATCATGATCCCACCATTCTGGATACCCCACCAGTTCATAGCAACGACTTTTTTGTGTGCGACCAACTTGATCACAGTGAGTTCATTTATAGGAGGATTTGTCGCCACCAATAGTACCCTTGGGATGGCTGGACTTCGTTCGATCCTGCTGGTGTTGAGAGGACCAGTTTTGAGTGGATGGGTTACGAGTTGCAATGGCGGAGGCTTCCAAATTCTTCACTTGCCCGTTCATTACTCTGCGTCGAACATCCTCGCAGCGAACTAGGGCATAGCACTCTTCTAATTCAAGGATAGGATCCTTCCTCAAGATTTCGCCGCGCACTTGCTTGAAATAACCTCTAATCTAGTGAGGAAGATATGCATCCTTTGTCGCTGAAGCAATTTCTGATAAGATGCAACATCTGTCTCATCCACCATGACCACCTTATCGCGATGATCCAACTCACTGAAGATTTCAGTCAGTTCTCCATAATATATAGAGAGTGGTCAACCATTTTGTTTGGCAGAGAAAGCCCTCGGGTTCAAGTTAAAAACCTATAATTCATCATCTGCTCCATCATAAAAAGGCTTTAGACAAAGTTTTCCAAATATTTCTTGTGGTAGGTAAGCAAATGTATCGCTTCATAATCTCTAGGCACATAGACATTAGCAACCATCTTTTTGACCTTCTGATTTTCTACGTACCACTTTTCATAGCCTTCATCTTTCTCCGTAGTTGGCAGTGATGTGCCACAAATGAAGGAGAGTTTCTCCTTCTCAGCAATGTGCATCTCCAACATTTGAGACCACAGATCATAGTTGGTCTCATTCAATACAATTCCTCCATTGAATGATGAACCTTCGTGTTGAATAATGATGGTGGTAGATTTGGTGCCAGATGTTTCAAAATCTGACTTGCTGGTTTAAGGATTCAAAGGAAGAAGGATTCAAGGAAGGATGATTTTGGGTTTCGAAGCTCTGATACCAAGTTTAAATCAGAGAAAATAATATATTTTCATTCATATCTTTGCAACCATACACGTACCTATATATTTATACATGGCTGAGATTCCTACAATCAAATCAATTAATCCCTATGATTAAGCCTATCTAATCTCCAAACTAGGAAAGAATAATTACAAGATAATTGAACCCGTGTCCATGATCTCCGTGATCGATTCGCGTATCGTAACAGTATCATAACATGTAAGGGGATGGTATATATTTGCTTTGGTAGTTCAGTAATGATTTTAGCTTATAATCCTTTTTTTTTCTTTCCTGTACGTATCATCCTGTGATGTGTAGTAGACGGATCAGTACTTATTTGCATAACATTAGAAGACCTTCAAGTAAGGAAACAGAGATCACATTTGCACCAAGCATGCAAGTTGCTACAAAATTCCCAGTTCAGCTATTTGCATAAGTTCGTGTGGTTGGTACCTTCTTCTTAAGAAGCGTCACCACAATGACAAAGAATTGTTTGTGCTCTAACCATGAATCTCAATAGATCAATTGGATGATGGCAAATGATCACTTCTCTACTTTATTATTATTTTTTAATTATCCAATTTCACTAACTTATTTTGAAGGTTGTTTTGGTACTGCATTTGGGTTTATTTCGTGCCTAGGTGCGGGCATGAGGATAAATAGAATATCTATATTATTGTGATCGTTGTACTCTGCTCTCTCTTTTCTTTTGATTTTTTTGGTTTGGTTAGTTGTTGGGGACGAATACATTTGTACTCGTTAATTGGTAGCTGTCAGTATATAAAAATAGAATTTGAGTGGAAATCTCATTTGATTGAACACTCCTATTGTTTTCAACTCCTCTTACTTGGTTCTGAGAGATGTAAAATTTGTTTTATTGGTGGCTGTAAACTGTTATACTTTCTAAAAAGTGAGTTATAGTAGTAATTAACAAGTTGAACTCTGTTTTTAACCTCATTTGAAAAAATTGCCATTAAGGTAAAAAAATAAATATTTATTACCATTAAGTCAATCACTCTTTTTTAATTACCATTAAGGTTAGTCACTCTTTCTTTTTTTGGGGTTTAGGTTTAGGGTGCATTTTCATATTACATGGTTTTAGTGGTTTATGCACTTTCATAGGGTGCCCTAGGGTTTTAGGCACTTTCATAAGGTACCCTAGAATTTCAGACACTTTAATAGGGCACCCTAGGGTTTAGGTTTATGGTGCACTTTTCTCTTATAGGTTTTAGTGGTTTATGCACTTTCATAGGGTGGCTTAGGATTTTAGGCACTTTTATTAGGGTACTCTAGGATTTAGGTTTAGGCACTTTCATAGGTACCGTAGGATAAAAGAGAGAGAGAGAGAGAGAGAGAGAGAGAGAGAGAGAGAGAGAGAGAGAGAGAGAGAGAGAGAGAGAGAGAGAGGTGACTTTTTGAAGTGTAAAATCCCGTTCTTGTTCCTGCGCAGTGCACACATTGGGGAGTTATTGGTTCTTTTTAGATTTGTCAGTGGAGTGCTTGGGAAACGGAGGTTCACTTTTGGACCGGCCAGTAAATTACCCTTTGGAAAATAGGACTTCCTAGAGAAGTTGGCTTCGTTGTTGCAAGTGGTCAATATATAATATATAGTTTGATAATTCATTTTAGTCATATTCAAAACGTGTTACGCCGTGCCTTCAGGCATGGACAATTACTTATATGCATACTTAGTCATCACATACAAAAAGCCAAAAAAGATATTTTCCCTAAAATTAGTAACAGGTCCAGAAATTTCATCTAAAGAGACACTTATTAACCTTGACAACATTTTTCAACAATCGAGCCCGTTACTAAAAGTGACAATGAAGATAATTTTCAAATAGAGAAAGTTGCGAGACCAGTTGACTTTAGGGGTTGCTTTTATTACAATTGAGGCTTTTATTACAATTGGGGTCATTTTTTATTTAATAATTTTTGCTGAACTGGGGCACTACTATATTACTTGAGAGGAATAAAGGAAAGATATTCTAAATATCTAAACAAGGGCTAATAAATTCTATATTCTAATTCTTGTGTTCTCTGTGTGGATGGGGCTTGGAAAGAAGAGAATCCATGGAGCGGTATAGATTTTACAGCTAGTCTCCCTAATGGCGTCCTAATTGCTCAACACTCAATCTCAACATATAGCAACAACTCTCTCCAAACTGAGATTCAAGCAGTTCAACAAGCGGTTAAATGAGCTTTAAATCATAATTTCAATGCTATTGATATTTTGTCTGACTGTTTTAATGATGTATGCAGCTAGGGAGGAGAAGTGAGCATCATCATCATTACACCTTTTTGATTCACAGCTTAAGAGAGGAGATTGCAAAGCTGACCTATTGTAGGATTTCAAAAGTGCCACGAACGGTAGTACAACATGCGCACTTTTTGGCAAAGCATGCCCTTACCCGTTTGTGGGCACCCGTGACCTCCGCGAGAAACCTTGAAAGTACTAGAACATCGCGTTCGTTAGAGTCGCCACTTGATTTTAAGGTTAACCAAGCAACCGAATTCAACGTACAAAATTCGAGACAACCGGTCCGTCATAACCAGAGTGATCTTGGTTCGGGAGCTAAGTTACGGGATGGGAAGGTTTTATTTGAAAAATGCACCCATCCCGCCTAATCAAAATGATTAGTCTCTACTCATAATTATGGGATTTTAAAAGAGAATTTAAAGTGATTTAAACAAATACGGGAAAGGGAACAATGAATAAATAAATAAAATTAACGATGCATGAGGCTAGATTTATAGAAAGAAATATTACCGAAAAAAGATAAAATAGGCGAAGACTGAACTTCTTTTGATCAACGTCCGGATGCTCCCCTCAAAATCACTAATTCTGCGAGTATAACTCTGTTCGCCGCGAAAAACACTTTATTTAACTAATGCTTCGAAAAACTTGGATTAAAGGCAAGGCTTTGGGTAATTTTAGAAAGTAGGCTTAGGACTAATATTTTTGGGATTTTCGTGGCTAATTTTCGGAAAGGAATTTTGGGTTCGGGAAAGTGGTTTACAAGGGAAAAACAATGAGAACAAAGGTTTTTCTAGCAAGGTTTTCTTGAGGATTTTTGTTGTTTGCTCAAATGAGAGGCTTAAGGTCCTTTTTATAGGCACCATGGAAGCTTCTAAGAGTTATTTTCCGCCAGAAATCGGATGAGAGGTGAGTGAATGGAGGATGGGCAGCCATGCCAAGCTGCAACATCTGTCTGTCATCTTAACCTTACGTCCGCAAGGTTGGACCTTGCGTCCGTAAGGTTGACCTTGCGTCCGCAAGGTCAGACTTCCACAATTTACAGCATGGAGGCCCATGCTCCTGCGTGCGTATGTCGGTTGTTCTTGTGATATTTCGTCCGTAAAATGACATTTTGGATCAGAAATTGGGCTTTTTATTGGGCTAGAACTTGGGCGTATTTGTTGGGCTTTATAATGGGCCAAATGGATTGATTTCGGTGGATTTGTTGGTCTTTTTCTTGGCGGATGGTGAATCCAAGTTCATCAAAGCATTGATTTAAATAAGATAAATTTCACGACGTCGTCAGTAATTTTTCATCATTGGGGATACACCCGGACTCCTGCTTAGGATTCACGGATAATCAAATTGGGGTGTCTACACCGTTTTTGTTCGTCACCCAGACACCGGTAATGGAGATATTTATTAGCCCTTGTTTTGTTTTGGTTGATTAATTAGTTCTTGTTGACCATGTTTGTTTGATTCAGCTTGAAGGAACTCCATTGTATCTTGTTGCGATTTTAATGATATTTCTATCTCTTTACCAAAACAAAAATTATATATATATATATATATATATATATATATATATATATATATATATATATATATATATATATATATATATATATATCTTGGGGTCCAAAAGTAACAATAGAAAACCTAGGCGTAGGTGACCCGGATCCAATAGTGAATCTGCTCCTTAATAAAACTGCAATAGTAAAACTAAGGCTCTGCAAGTGGCTCGTAGAAAATTTGGCTTCCAAGGAGGAGGTCTGGTTTCGAGTTTGTAGAGAGATGACAAACCCTCTTGGTTGTATTTTTTTTTTCTTTTTTTACGATCCACTACTCCTTTGGTTGTTAACTCAATAATTTACCCATTAACTGAAACTGAGGTATACATTGTTGGCAGGAAATCTTGTAAAAAAAAAAAAAAAAATTACTCGAATAACATCCAAACAATTTTACATGATACCGTTAAAATTCATACACATTTATCTAGAATCCAAGGTCTGAAAAAAATTAGCTCCCAAATGCCCGTACGTTACAAAGTTTAGAATATATATATATATATATATACACCGGCGATCCTGTCAAGGATCCCGGATTTCCCGGATTGAAGGGTTTTTTGGTGTTTTGATGCTTTTAAAAATTGTTTTTGGGAAATCCGAGCCGTCCAATGTCTTCAAAAGGTGTTTTCCAAGGTCCACGCGGGAAATCTTCAAAAAAAAATACCGGGAAGGGCTTGATCCAAGTAGTTTTTCGCAAAAACTGTAAATATAAAGTTTTTGCGAAAACTGCTTGGATCAAGCCCTTCCCGGTATTTTTTTTTGAAGATTTTCCGCGTGGACCTTGGAAAACACCTTCTGAACACATTGGACGGATCGGATCGTCAAAAAAATATCGGGAAGTGGAGTCCCGGATCCGGGACTCCCGGACTAGAACCGGACTCTATATATATATATATATATATACAGAGAGGATCCAGTCAGGACTCCCTGACTTTGTTAAAATACGGACCTCCCCTCTCCCGGCCAAATGGTTGGGATCCGAACCGTTGGATGTGTTTAAAATGTGTTTTCAAGGGCCTACACGAAAATTCGGCAAAAAAAATGACCGGGAAGGGCTTCATCCGAGCAGTTTTCATGAAATATATATCCTACGGTTTGTATGAAAAAATGCTCGGATGATGCCCTTCCCAGTCATTTTTTTTGCCGAATCTTCGCGTAGGCCCTTGAAAACACATTTTAAACACATCCAACGGTTCGGATCCCGACCATTTGGCCGGGAAATGGCCGGGAGAGGGGAGGTCCGGATTTTTTTAAAGTCAGGGAGTCCTGACTGGATCCTGACCCTATATATATATATATATAGGATCCGGTCAGGACTCCCGCATTTTAATAAAATGCGGACCTCCCCTCTCCCCTCTCCCGGCCATTTATCCTACGGTTTGTTATGAAAACTGCTTGGATGAAGCCCTTCCCGGTCATTTTTTTTGCCGAATCTTCGCGTAGGCCCTTGAAAACACATTTTAAACACATCCAACGGTTCGGATCCCGACCATTTGGCCGGGAGAGGGAAGGTCCGCATTTTATAAAATGCGGGAGTCCTGACCGGATATATATATATATATAGAGGCCCGATCAAGTCCGGGAGTCCCGAATCCGGGACTCCACCTTCCCGATATTTTTTTGACGATCCAAACCGTCCAATGTGTTCAAAAGGTGTTTTCCAAGGTCCACGCGGAAAATCTTCAAAAAAAAATACCGGGAAGGGCTTGATCCAAGCATTTTTCCGCAAAACTGTAAATGTACATTTTTTGCGAAAAAATGCTTGGATCAAGCCCTTCCGGGTATTTTTTTTTGAAGATTTCCCGCGTGGACCTTGGAAAATACCTTTTGAACACATTGGACGGCTTGGATTTTCCAAAAACATTTTCTAAATGCTTCAAAACGCTTCAATCCGGGATTTCCGGGATCCTTGACAGGATAATTCGTGTATATATATATATATATATATATATATATATATATATAGAGGAACTCTCTAGTCCGGGACCCTTGGCTCCGGAACTCATAGTTCCGGATCAAATTTTCATGATCCAAACCGTCCAATGTGTTCAAAAGGTGTTTTCCAAGGTCCCCACGGGTAATCATCAAAAAAAAATACCGGGAAGGGCTTGATCCACGCAATTTTGTAAATATGCAGTTTTTGCGAAGAATTGCGTGGATCAAGCCCTTCCCGGTATTTTTTTTTTAAGATTTCCCGCGTGGACCTTGGAAAACACCTTTTGAACACATTGGACGGCTCGGATCATGCAAAAACATCTTTTAAAGGCTTCAAAACACTTCAATCCGGGATTTCCGGGATCCTTGACAGGATCCTCCCCGTATATATATCCTATGAGGGCTCCCTCACAAAAAAAGGCGGGAAAACAGTTGTGGGCCGTTGGATCCTGCGCCCTTCACGCGATCCAACGGCTAACAACTGTTTCCCGCACTTTTTTTGTGAGGGAGCCCTCATAGGAAACTTGTTGTATATATATATATATATATATATATATATATATATATATACAGTCCCGATCTATTGAGGACTCCCTCAAACACAAATTTGGTGCGGACCTCATGCTTTTTTGACTTTTCGGATCAAATTTTGACGATCCGAACCGCTCAATGTTTTTAAAATGCATTTTCCAAGGTCCATGCGGAAAATCTTCAAAAAAAAATACCCGGAAGGGCTTGATCCACACAGTTTTTGTTAAAAACGCTATATATAGCGTTTTTAACAAAAGCTGTGATGGAAGCCCTTCCGGTAATTTTTTTTTGAAGATTTTCCGCGTGGACCCTTAAAAATGCATTTTAAAAACATTGAGCGGTTCGGATCGTCAAAATTTGATTCGGAAAGGTGAGGTCCGCAAACTCTTATCCTAAGGGAGTCCTTAGTAGATCATGATTCTATATATATATATATATATATATAGGAGGGCTTCTAGTCCGGACCTCCATGATCCAAATTTTTTTTTGACGATCCGAACCGTCCAATGTGTTCAGAAGGTGTTTTCAAGGGTCCCTCATGGAAAATCTTCAAAAAAAAATACCGGGAAGGGCTTGATCCAAGCAGTTTTTGCAAAAAATATATATATACAGTTTTTTGTGAAAATTGCTTGGATCAAGCCCTTCCCGGTATTTTTTTTTGAAGATTTCCCGCGTGGACCCTTGAAAACACCTTCTGAACACATTGGACCGCTCGGATTTTCCAAAAATAATTTGCAACACAAAAAAAACCATTTTTTTTCTTATTAACGGGAGGTGTGGACTAGAAGTTTTACCTATATATATATATATATATATTATTGCGTTTTTGTGAGAAACAGCTCCGATCAAGCCCTTCCGGGTATTTTTTTTTGCCAAATCTTCGCGTTGGACCTTGAAAACACCTTTTAAACACATCTAACGGTTCGGATCGTCGAAATTTGGTCCGAAAAGTCGAAAATACCCCTAGGTCCGTAACTTAATAAGTTAAGGGAGTTTGGAGGGGAAGCTCACTGTATATATATATATATATATATATATAGAGAGAGAGAGAGAGAGAGAGAGAGAACACTTCTAAAACGGGATTCCCGTTTCCGGACCTCCATGATCCAAATTTTTTTTTGAAAATCCGATCCGTCCAATGTGTTCAGAAGGTGTTTTCAAGGGTCCACGCGGGAAATCTTCAAAAAACAATACCGGGAAGGGCTTGATCCAAGCAGTTTTCGCAAAATTTTTATATTTACAGTTTTTGCGAAAACTGCTTGGATCAAGCCCTTCCCGGTATTTTTTTTTGAAGATTTCCCGCGTGGACCCTTGAAAACACCTTTTGAACACATTGGACGGCTCGGATTTTCCAAAAATAATTTGCAACACAAAAAAAATCAATTTTTTCTTATTTTCGGGATATATATATATACAAAAACTTCCAATCCAAACTCCGGATTTTATAACGTCCGGACCTCCACCTTCCCAATATTTTTTTGAAAATCCAAACCGTTAGATGTGTTTAAAACGTGATTTTAAGGACCATCGCGAAGATTTGGCAAAAAAAAATACCCGGAAGGGCTTGATCGGGGCACTTTTTCATAAAGCTGTTTTTATAGCGTTTTTGTGAAAAGCGCCGATCAAGCCCTTCCGGTATTTTTTTTTCCAAATCTTCGCGTTGGACCTTAAAAACACGTTTTAAACACATCTAACGGTTCGATTTTCAAAAATATTGGGAAGGTGGAGGTCCGGATGTTACGTCCGTAAAAGGGGTTTGGATGTGAAGGTTTATATATATATAGAGGAACTCTCTGTCCGGGACCCTTGGGTCCGGACCGGATCAAATTTTGGTCCGGATCGTCGGATCAAATAGTTCGGATCAAATTTTACGATCCGAGCCGTCAATGTGTTCAAAGGGTGTTTTCCAAGGCCCCGCGGGAAATCTTAAAAAAAAAATACCGGGAAGGGCTTGATCACGCAATTTTTAAATATGCGGTTGTTGCGAAAAAGCTGCGTGGATCAAGCCCTTCCATGCGGTATTTTTTAAGATTTTCTAAATGGAAAAACGCTTGAACACATTGGACGGCTCGATCATGCAAATACATTTTCTAAATGCTCCAAAACGCTTCAATCCGGGATTTCGGGATCCTTGACCGGAGAGTACGTGTATATATATATATATATATATATATATATATAGGCAAATTCTCTAGTCCAAACCTCCGAGAATAAGGAAAAATTGATTTTTTTGTGTTGCAAATTATTTATGGAAAATCCGAGCCGTCAATGTGTTGAAGGTGTTTTCAAGGGTTCACGCGGAAAATATGCAAAAAAAAATACCGGGAAGGGCTTGATCAAGCGTTTTCGCAAAAGCGTATTTATATATTTTTGCGAAAACTGCTTGGATCAAGCCCTTCCCGGTATTTTTTTTTGAATATTTTCCATGAAGGACCCTTGAAAACACCTTCAACACATTGGCGGCTCGGATTGTCAAAAAAATTTTGGAACATGGAGGTCCGAAACGGGAAGTCCGGATAAGAGAGGATTTGTATATATATATATATATATATACCTTCACATCCGGACTTTTAATTTCCGCACCTCATGATCCAAATTTTTTTTTGACGATCCGATCCGTCCAATGTGTTGAAGGTGTTTTCAAGGGTCCACGCGGAAAATCTTCAAAAAAAAAAATACTAGGAAGGGCTTGATCCAAGCGGTTTTCGCAACAAATATATATTTACATTTTTTTGAAAAACCGCTTGGATCAAGCCCTTCCGGTATTTTTTTTTGAAGATTTTCCGCATGGACCCTTGAAAACACCTTTTCGAACACATTGGACGGATCGGATTTTCCAAAATATTTTGCAACACAAAAAAACTCCATTTTTTCCCTATATTATAATATATATAGTATCCACTTCTCCTCCGGGATCCGGGACTCCATGATCCGAGCTTTTTTTGACGATCCGATCCGTCCAATGTGTTCAGAAGGTGTTTTCCAAGGTCCACGCGGAAAATCTTCAAAAAAAATACCGGGAAGGGCTTGATCCATGCATTTTTCGCAAAAATTGTATATTTACAATTTTTGCGAAAAATGCATGGATCAAGCCCTTCCCGGTATTTTTTTTTGAAGATTTTCCGCGTGGACCTTGGAAAACACCTTCTGGACACATTGGACGGCTCGGATTTCGTTAAAACAATTTGCAAACATAAAAAAAAATAAAAAAACCTTCAATCCGGGGGTCCAGATTAGAAGATTATTTTATATATATATATATATAGTATGCGCTTCACCTCCGGATTCCCTGAATTGGGTAACTTCCGGTCCTTCTAATCTCAGCCGTTGGAGTGAATCCAACGGCCCACACTCCCAATCCATTTAATTGAACCCTTTAAGGGTCAAGCCGAAGGGGTCACCTGGTAAAACCCCAAAATTTGCCCTCCCCTCTCATTTTTCACGCTGCATCTGCAGAGAAGAGAGAGAAACCGTGAGACGACGACGACGAACCCACCGCTAATCGATCCACCACGGTATCAAATCGACGACCAGGCCGCGACCCACGAAGAAGAACAAGAAGAAGAAGAAGATCTAGGGCTACGAAATCGATCCAAACGGCTGAGTTCTTGTAGGGCTACAAAATCGATTCAACCAACAACCACCACTAATCGATCCACAAGTAAGGTATCTCTCCTTTTGAACTAAATAGTGTAGCTCGTGTGGAAATCGATTCAGCCAACAACCACCGCTAATCGATACACAGCTGTGGCTTTGTAACTCGTGTGGAAATCTCTAAAGTACTTCTTGGTACTCGACACAAATTTATGGTGTAAGCCTCTGAAGTCAGCTCTGTTGAATAAGAAGCATTACCTGGACTTGGTACTCGACACAAATTTATGGTTTGATTCACATGCAGCCTTACAACCCAGCTCTGTTGAATTAAATAAATGTTATTTCATTGTTTTAGGGAAGTTGATTAGAGGACCATGAGCTTTTTAAGTTTTTTATTTTTTAGTTTGTAACTACCTGCAAATATTAAGACTGAGAAGCTTGATCAAGTCTTTCCCTGAGGAATTCAAATACTTAATAAAGAAACCTTTGTTCGAGATGCAAGATAGTAATTCCAGTCACTCCCTCCCTGGACTGTATCACACTTGTTTTGTGTTGCTGTTATTGTCACTTTCGATCATTCTCATCAAACAGCCCTATTTCGTTATTATTAACTTGTATATGGCATTTTAATTATATAAGTTTATTCATGTGTGAAAATCTATTATGTAGTCTTGATAAAACTAAGACCGCAATTGTACGAGCTAGATGATTTACTAGCATTGAATTAGTGGATACCTACTTTCAAATATTGTTGATGCTCGGCTATTCTGTTATTGTGTTGTCGTTATTGTTGTAGGATGGAGTCGTTGGAAGATTCTGCCCAAATACAGCGATCGACTGCAGATTCTGCCCAAATAGTACACGTTCCTCAAGTACAAAGGGAGCTGAGACCTAAAGTTAAGCAACACTTTGACAGTTTAGATGCCGCTCATGAGTTTTACAACAACTACGCTAGAGCAGCTGGATTTGGGACACGTAAAAATTCTAGCAAGATTACGAGGAAAGCTGAAGTAGTTAGGAAGGAGTATGTTTGCTTTAAAGAAGGGTCGAGGAAAATGGGTCAACAAATTTCTGCACCCACAACACGGAAACGTGGGATAATTAGGGAGGGATGTGGTGCAAAACTCACTGTTGTAAAAGATTACAAGTCAGGGAAGGGTTTTGTTGTAAGCCAATTCGTCGAGGTCCATAACCACCCACTTGCGACGCCCAGGAAGGTTCATTTTTTGCGTTCTCATCGCAAAGTGTCAAAGGCCAAGAAAGCCTTAGCAGAACAGTTAGCCGCTGCAAATGTGCCTATGTCACAACAAATGAGCATTTTGGAGATGGATGCGGGGGGGGCCTTCAAAATGTTGGGTTTTTTAAACAAGATTTGTATAATGTGGCAAGGGACAAGAGGAAAGAGTTAGATGGACTTGACGTGGACCTAATGCACGAGAATTTCCTGAAAAAACAAGAAAGAAATCCCGGTTTTAGGTTTAAATTTGCACTAGATGGTGAGGGGAGGATGAAACATTGTTTTTGGGCCGATGCGACCATGAGAGAGTCATATCGGTATTTTGGGGACGTGGTGGTGTTCGATTCAACTTACAACACCAACCGATATAAGTTGATTTTTGCACCTTTAATCGGGGTTAATCACCACGGGCAGACTACTTTGTTTGGGTGTTCGTTGTTACACGAAGAAAACACTGATGCATTTGAGTGGCTTTTCGAGGAATGGTTGAAAGTAATGCCAGCGGGGCCGCCGAAAATGATCATAACTGATCAGTGTCCGGCGATGACCAAAGCAATTGGCAATGTTCTTCCAAATACGCATCACAGGTATTGCATTTGGCACATTACAAGTAAATTTTCTGAAAAAATAGGTGCGGTTCAATATATACAGCATTATGATGACTTGAAAGATTGTATATGGAACTCTGAAAGCCCTACAGAGTTTGAAGCAAGATGGAGAGAAGTAGTAGCAAAAGCAAACTTGGATACCAATGAATGGTTGCATGATTTGTACAAAATTCGTGACAAATGGGTTCCCGCATTTGTCAGACACATTTTTTCTGCCCACATGACTAGCAGTACTCGCGCAGAATGCTGTCATGCATTCTTCAAGAGGTTTGTGTCAGTTGAGAATTCGTTGATTGAGTTTGTCAAACGCTTTGATCGGGCACTTGCCCAGATGCGGCATAATGAATTGGACTTCGATCATAAAGATGTGAATGAGAAGCCAATTACAAAAACTTTCTGGGCAGTGGAGCTTATGATGAGTGAATTGTATACACGGACTATATTTTACAAGTTCCAAGATGAACTGTCTCAAAAGGATGCGTATGTGCTGACGAGGACATTTAAAGATGAACATATCTGTCTGTACAGTGTGAAGAGGGGAGAGTCTGAATCGAAGGGTCGTCAGCTTTCATTTGATAAGTCATTGAACTTGCTTCGTTGCAGTTGCAAGATGTTCGAATGTGACGGAATTCCGTGTAGACACATGCTGCAATACTTTGGTAGGAAGCAGTTTCTGAAACTTCCTGAACAATACATCTTGCAAAGGTGGATTAAATCATCAAAAGTTGGGAGAGTTTTCGATGAGGTGGGTCATGGCATTTCTGAAATGTGTGACACTTCCATGTTGGAAAAGAGAAGTACCATCTCCAATCTTTATTCTACTGTAATTGATGAGGCCTTGGTAATTGAAGGTGGCCCTGATGTTGTGAAAGATTGTCTCTTAGTAGCTCAGAAGAAGCTTGCATTGATGAAGAGTTCTCACGTAGATGGCGAAGAGAGTACTATCCAAATGAGTATCCAAACGCCGGTTACTATTGCAAACGAAGTTAGTTTGAAAGAACCACTCCCAGCGAAGACAAAGGGAAGTGGGAAACGACTGAAACGAGGGAAGGAGAAGGCGATGGCCAAGAAGGGTAGGCGTTGTAACGGATGTGGGAAAGTAGGTGTGTCGCATGACAAAAGAAATTGTCCAGTACTTCTAAACAGGTAATGATAATTGAGTATGTTTACTTCATAAACTGGAATCGTATAAGTGTTTAAATTTAAATTTTCACAATTATTTTATAGCAGGTTGTCGCAAGAAGGTAGGTTGAATGATGAGATCGAGGACGAGGACGAGGATGAGGATGACGACGTCGAATATGATTCTTCAAGTGGGAATTGAAATCTGTATGTGGAAGTATTACTTTAATTTATGACCTCTTGTTTATTTTTGTGCAAATTTTGTTGTTCACGGTTGGATTTCCATAATCTGATGGCATTTGTGTCTATCTTTCACAGGTACTACACGTTGAATTTAAGGAGGGTATCATGGAACCTTGGTTGGTGGCCTAGAATTATAGTTGGTGTCCGTTCTATTAAGCTGTATTTTGGAAAACTGTTAATTTTTATCGTTATGGGTACTGCTTGATTGAACCTTGAATTCTATAATGAATTGTAAGATCATGGTTTCTCTTACTTTGCTTCTGAATGTTATTAGTTTGCGTCTGAATGTCCCTTGAATGTGCAATATTACACGTTGAGGGCTGCCACAGTCTTGGGCAGTGGTTTTATGTGATTTAAAATGCTTGAATATGGGCTGCCGTATGCTGGGCAGAGCTGATTTTGATTTTGCCCATTGATCTGGGCAGTGTTGTTTGTCTGGGATTCTCAAAATACTAGCAAGATGCTGCCAAATTTGTTCCAGATTCTATCTACACATTTTCCAGATTTTTTCCAAACTATGCTAAAATCGTTTGGCATTCCTTTTGCCTGCGTTCACTGCCCAGTCTTTACCTTATCCTCAGTTAACATTCCAGAGTTGTGGCTTGGTGTTTCGACGGGCTAAAGAGCACTGGATCGGTTTATGTTGTAATCAAGACTATTGGAATGAAGAACATAAGGATCAATCCGAGATTGGGTTATGCCTCAAATGCTTTACACCAATATCGGAATAGAAACTAAAAAACATGAATGGGAAAACTCACAGGAGACTCCATTAAGCACCAAGCAACTTGGTCTAAATTTACTTAGATTTCCATCACATGGAAGGAAATAATTGACTGCACACAACTTGGTCTAAAATATTGACTTACTATTTCGTAACCGAAGCAACTACATAGTGCAATTAACAGTCAACAGCATATGGTCAACGACTCCTAATAATCAATTACTTAGGATCAACTGCAACAACTAGCTCAGAAACAAGGTACACCCTAAGACAGACAAGGCTGTCATCCACTGCATTGGAACAGAATCAAAGAAAGAGATGTGATCAGGCTTCTCTTCAATTAATCTAGCCTCTTCAAGTGATGCAATCAAAGTTCAATTTCACAACAAGCACTATAAGTCCAGCAATCACAGCAATCACAGCAACCAATATAAGTCCGTTCTATTTCACAGCAAAGTTCAAATTCACTAACGAGGCACACAATTCAAACTGAAGTCGAACATACACCAAGTAACTAAATTACAAGTCACTACAAATTATACAAAAGAGGGTTACATTACACCACTAAGGCAATGCCAAGTGATTGCCTTTACCAAATGAAGTGCAGAAGTAATACATTAACCACCCTAGAAAACCATAAACCAAGACTTTCCAATTAGAGGTTCCTTGCTTGACTAGATTGGCTACTTTCAATTTTTGAATTTCCTCGTGCATTGCATCAATCGTCATCTGCATTTCATTTCCTTCAATGTGCCACTGTCCTTCATTATTCTTCAAAGGGGTCGAACTGCTCTCAGCTTGTTCACTGGCCTTCCCCATCTGTCTCACTTTCCAAACCTTAATTGGCCTCAAACCCTTTTTTTTTGTCGAATTTGGCGGGGGGTCATACCAGCAAAAAAATCTGCAATATTCTTCATTCTTCAACAAAAAACAAGGGCAAAATTTGTGCTTCATTACAAAATAAATAAATAAATTACAAACAAGAAGATAAAAAAAAAACAAACATTAGGTTCATTGAAATCACTACCATGTAGTTGGAACACCCAAAGAATCTCCGGCCTGGGTTCGGTATGGATTTTGACTTACACAGTGGTGCTTCTTCTCCGCAAAAGCACATAATCCCAAAATCAAGCTCATCTCCGCAATAACTTCCTTCCAATTCCATCTATTGGAGAGAGATTAGACAATAATGTATAACACATACATAGAATTTTGCATTAGCTTTCATGAGGGAGTTTTGCTTTGTCCACGTATGGAATCGGAAGTTATGGAATAACCTATGTTCCATAACTTGGTTATTCCACACCATCTCTCTGTCTCTCACTTTAATGCATTGTGCCATAACCAAAGAGACTAGATTTTGATTTTCAAAAACTTATGTCAAACAGGGTCTACAGCAATTACTGACTTATTGGACCTATAAATAGCACCTTAAGGGTCACAGTATGATGTATAATTAAGGTTAAGATTGTCATTGCCACATAGAAAAGTCATGGTACCACTTTTTCTTCCACCAGCATTAGCCATCTTCATAGGACTAGCACTGTTTTTCCCCTCTTTGCTAAACCTATTCTTTGTTAAGCAAGAGCCCTCAAACATACCCAATGGAAACACACGACAAAATTAATGCAAAGGGATTGGATCGTACCATGCCTGCCCATTCATTTTTTGCACCAAAAAGAAGTAGGTAGTACTACAAAAGAAAAGGGAAACTACTTTTTTGTTCTTTGTAGTTGACTTCTTTCAAACAAGTTCATATCCATTTTACATTTCCGGATCCTCTAAAACTCCAAAATCCAAAACGATTTGAGTGATAAAGTTTTATTCATGTAATCAGTTATAGATTTGCCTAACTAGCTGTAGATCCTATAAACAATGATACCTATGCACAAAATCTCAAACATATTCATGTAACAAGTTAGTGTGTCTCACTCTATAAGGTCGGGAGTTCAATAAAAAGTCACTTCCACACCATCTCGTTGATGGTGTACAGGCAACAGCAACAACTATAACTTCAAATGCAAAACTCATCAACCAAGACAACAAAAATAGCAGCATTCATTGATACCTTCAGTGTGCAGAAATAACCCATCAACCAAGACAACAAAAACCCTAACTTCATACCGACAGAAGAGACACAAATGGTGTTTGATACCTTTACTGTGCTGGTTTAAAAGTCGCGGTGTGGTCGTCGATTTTATACCCTGGTGGATCGATTTCTTCTTTCTTCTTCTTCGTCGTCGATTTTCTTCTTCTTCTTCTTTGTCGGTCGCGACGTTGTCGTCGATTTGATGCCGTGGTGGAAGGATCGATTTCGTAGCCCTAGATCTTCTTCTTCTTCTTGTTCTTCTTCGTGGGTCGCGGTCTGGTCGTCGATTTGATACCGTGGTGGATCGATTAGCGGTGGGTTCGTCGTCGTCGTCTCACGGTTTCTCTCTCTTCTCTGCAGATGCAGCGTGAAAAATGAGAGGGGTGTGCAAATTTTGGGGTTTTACCAGGTGACCCCTTCGGCTTGACCCTTAAAGGGTTCAATTAAATGGATTGGGAGTGTGGGCCGTTGGATTCACTCCAACGGCTGAGATTAGAAGGACCGGAAGTTACCCAATTCAGGGAATCCGGAGGTGAAGCGCATACTATATATATATATATATATAGAGGAACTCTCCTGTCCGGGACCCTTGGGTCCGGATCTCATAGTTCCGGATTAAATTTTGACGATCCGAGCCGTCCAATGTGTTCAAAAGTTGTTTTCCAAGGCCCACGCGGGAAATCTTCAAAAAAAAATACCGGGAAGGGCTTGATCCACGCAATTTTGTAAATATGCAGTTTTTGCGAAAAACTGCGTGGATCAAGCCCTTCCGGGTATTTTTTTTTGAAGATTTCCTGCGTGGGCCTTGGAAAACACCTTTTGAACACATTGGACGGCTCGGATCATGCAAAAACATTTTCTAAATGCTCCAAAATGCTTCAATCCGGGATTTCCGGGATTCTTGACCGGAGAGTACGTGTATATATATATATATATAAAATATATATATATAGGGAGGGCTTCTAGTCCGGACCTCCCGTTTCCGGACCTCCATGATCCAAATTTTTTTTTGACGATCCGAACCGTCCAATGTGTTCAGAAGGTGTTTTCAAGGGTCCGTTGCGGAAAATCTTAAAAAAAAAATACCGGGAAGGGCTTGATCCAAGCAGTTTTCGCAAAAAATATATATATACAGTTTTTGTGAAAATTGCTTGGATCAAGCCCTTCCCGGTATTTTTTTTTGAAGATTTCCCGTTTGGACCGTTGAAAACACCTTCTGAACACATTGGACGGCTCGGATTTTCCAAAAATAATTTGCAACACAAAAAAAACCATTTTTTTCTTATTAACGGGAGGTGTAGACTAGAATTTTATATATATAGGGGCCGGTTCCCTTCACACTTAAAAAAACACATAAAAAAACACACGATTTTGTTTCAAGCCCCACTTTGACGTTCTAAACCGTTGATCTTGTTTAAATGAGTAAAATATGAGGTCCTGCAAAAATTCAGCTTAATCGGATATCGGTAAGTGCTTGATCCAAATAGTTTTGCAAAAACTGTGACAGGAATTAGTGTGTTTAAAATCGTTTGGATCAAGCACTTTTTTGGATCAAGCACTTACCGATATTCGATTAAGCTGAAATTTTGCAGGACCTTTTATTTTACTCATTTAAACAAGTTCAGCGGTTCAGAACATCACAAGATGGCTCGAAAGAGTGTTGTGTTTTTTTATGTGTTTTTTTAACTGTGAGGGGAACTGGCCATATATATATATAGTGTCCCGATCCTGTCAGGGATCCCGAATCCGGGATTCGTAGTTCCGGATAAATTTTCACGATCCAAACCGTCCAATGTGTTTAAAAGGTGTTTTTAAGGGTCCCCGCGAGAAATCATAAAAAAAAAATACCGGGAAGGGCTTGATCCAAGAAGTTTTTCATAAAACTTTATATATACAGTTTTTGCGGAAAAATGCTTGGATCAAGCCCTTCCCTGTATTTTTTTTTGAAGATTTCCCGCGTGGACCTTGGAAAACACCTTTTGAACACATTGGACGGTTCGGATCGTCAAAAAAATATCAGGAAGGTGGAGTCCCGGATCCGGGACTCCCGGATTAGATAGTGACTGTATATATATATATAGAAAACTTCTAGTCCACACCTCCCGGAAATAAGAAAAAATTGGTTTTTTTTGTGTTGCAATTTTTTTTGGAAAATCCGATTCGTCCAATGTGTTCAGAAGGTGTTTTCAAGGGTCCACGCGAAAAATCTTCAAAAAAAAAAATACCGGGAAGGGCTTGATCCCAAGCAGTTTTTGCAAAAAACTGTATTTATATATTTTTGCGAAAACTGCTTGGATCAAGCCCTTCCCGATATTTTTTTTTTGAAGATTTTCCGCGAGGATCCTTGAAAACACCTTCTGAACACATTGGACGGATCGGATCGTCAAAAAAAGTTTTGGATCAAAAGTCCGGAAATCAAAAGTCTGGATAAGAAGTGGAACCTATATATATATATATATATATATACAGTCCACTTCCCCTCCAAACTCCCTTAAGTTGTTAAATTCCGGACCTCATTGATCCCGATCGAATTTCGATGATCCGAGCCGTTTTTCATAAAAACTGTATATGTACAGTTTTGTGAAAACGGCTCGGATCAAGCCCTTCCCGGTATTTTTTTTTGATGATTTCTCTCGGAGACCCTTGAAAACACCTTTTAAACACATTGGACGGTTTGGATCATCGAAATTCGATCGGGATCAATGAGGTCCGGATTTTATTAAGTTCAGGGAGTTTGGAGGGGAAGTGTGGTGTGTGTATATATATATGATCATGATCTCCTAAGGGATCCCTTATTAAAAATTGGTGCGGACCTTATCTTTTCGGATCAAATTTTGATGATCCGAACCGCTCAATGTTTTTAAAATGCGTTTTTAAGGGCTTACGTGAAGATTCGTAAAAAAAAAATACATAGAAGGGATTGATCGAAACAGTTATCGATAAAACTGTACATATGTACAGTTTTATTGAAAACTGTTTGGATCAAGCCCTTCCGGACAATTTTTTTTTTGAAGATCTCCCGCGGGGACCTTGGAAAACGCATTTTAAAAACATTAAACGGTTCGGATCGTCAAAATTTGATCCGGAAAGTTGAAAAAGGCTAGGTCCGCACCAAATTTTTAATAAGAGATCTCTTAGGATATCATGATCCATATATATATATATATATATATATATACACCGGTGATCCTGTCAAGGATCCCGGATTGAAGAAAAATTGGTGTTTTCGAGGTTTTAAAAATTGTTTTTGCATAATCCGAACCGTCCAATGTGTTTAAAAGGTGTTTTTAAGGGTTCAAGCGAAAAATCATCAAAAACAAATACCGGGAAGGGCTTGATCCAAACAGTTTTTCACAAAAACTGTTTATATACAGTTTTATGAAAAACTGCTTGGATCAAGCCCTTCCCGGTATTTTTTTGATGATTTCCCGCGTGGACCCTTAAAAACACCTTTTAAACACATTGGACGGTTCGGATCGTGAAAATTTGATCCGGAACTATGAGTCCCGGATCAAGGATCCCAGACTAGATAAAGACTGTATATATATATATGGGGCCGGTTCCCCTCACACTTAAAAAAACACATAAAAAAACACACGATTTTGTTACGGGCCCCATTGTGACGTTCTGAACCGTTGATCTTGTTTAAATGAGTAAAATAGGAAATCCTGCAAAAATTCAGCTTAATCGGATATCGATAAGTGCTTGATCCAAATAGTTTTGCAAAAAATGTGACAGGAACTAGTGTTTTTAAAATTGTTTGGATCAAGCACTTACCGATATCCGATTGAGCTGAAATTTTGTAGGACCTTTTAGTTTGCTCATTTAAACAAGATCAATGGTTCAGAACATCACAAGGGGGCCCGGAAGAGTGTTGTGTTTTTTTAAGTGTGAGGGGAACCGGCCCCTATATATATATGTGAATGTTTACCTATATGTAGGCCGCCCTAGGCATTGGGCAATAGGTAATGGGGAAATGTGGTTCAACCCTTTTTTTCTTAAAGAAATCTTGTTGATGATTCAACTGTTTGGTCATGTGGTTGATTGATATTGCGAAAAACCATCCGCTGATAGCGTGAAATTCCATCACCATCGTTCACGAGACTCAAAAAAGTTAGGAAAAGTCATTTAGTGCTTTCTGGAGAGTTGAAAATTATGTACTCCTATATGTTATGTATTTCGTCCATGTGGTGCGGCCGAGAACTCTTTTCTCCTACCCAAACAGGCCATACCCGAGCTGGAAAAAAATATGTGGCTATTCAATTTAATTTTCACTTCGCTGACGAGCACCCATGACAGAGGTTTCAGAGCATGGACCCGAAACCTAGACATGGGTGCTGTGTGGTAATTGAAAATGTAAATCATATGTTGTAATTGTTCACTATATGTAGGACCTAACGTAACTCTTGTACTTTCTTTATTTCATACATAGTGAAACCTGATATGGGCCGTAGATGTACTAAAATATATACAGAGTTTTGGAACCACGTAAAATCTCCGGGTCTTAGGTTCTTTGTTGCTTTTTTCTAGATTGTTCTTCGCACGCTATGTGTTTATCGACTGATTTATGAGCAAGTATAGTGGGCAAATGATAATAGCAAAACTGTTTTTATTGTGCCAAAACTCAAGTGTATAAAATATTTGAACTCATATGTGCAATTATAAACTTCTAATACATTGTAATTTTGGCACAATCAAAAATAATTTGGGCGTTATTACTATCGATCGACTCATATTTGTATGATTACATAACTCATGAGTCAAGGGAACAGATTGCTGTATGGGTCATTGCGGTGAGTCACTGGAATTATGCTTTTGGAATTTACATACAAGATATATAGTATGTATATTGCATGGGTCATGGAAAATTGACACGTGAATCCCAATCCTTTTCAAAGTCATGTAACACATATTTGCTTTCTTAAGTCTTCCTTTGATTGATCCGGTAATTGAATTCTTTTCCTTACCCATAACTGAATCCCCACCTTAACGTCATACTAATATGTGTAGAAGGGACTATAGAGACTAATCCGTTAATTCATAGTTTTAAATAACAGCGGTTACATAACGTATCGGTCGTTACATAACAGTTTTTGGGTTCTCCAATATCGTTACACCCAGGTATAATGGTGAGAGTAAAAATCACATGCGTATAAAGGCGAGAGTAAAAATCACATGCGTATTAGCCGGCTCCCTTTACTTATCGGTCTATATCAGATTTACAGACCTGTTCATGGCCGTTACGGCCAATACTCGTCCGTTACGGGTTATTTAAGCAATTTAAAAATATTTTTTTGCCAAAAAAATATTTTAAAAATATTCACGACCGCTAGCTACAGCCAATTCCTATTACGTAACATTCGATACAACCGAAACCGTTGTACTCAAATTGTTACCGTTACGTATTGCGAAACCGTTATTTAAAACTTCCCCGCGATTCTACATTTTCGAGTGGAGGTGGCCTCAAAAAGTTGTTAAGGGAATAGTTATTATTGTTCTTCTTTCTTTTCCGTTTCTTTTTTTTTTTATAATTATTTTCTTCTATTTAAATGCATGAGAATTAATCATAGTTGAAAGGATAATTACTCAAAACCCTATCGTTTCAAGAACCACTAATTTCATTTTCCCCTCTTTTTGCTCTCAGCGATTTTTTCTCAATATTTTTAGCTGTCTAATTGACCGAAGTCAAATTTACCCTAATATTTTCTTGTTTGAACCTGGACAAAGAGTTCGGATCCTCTATCTGATCATCACATGGCCCCTGTTGAACGACTCACCACGTTACAACAACGAAGAAACTCAGATCACCTATTCTCTTTTGTGTTCTGGTCTCTATTCTCGTGTTTTAAAAAAACAATTATGAGGACAGAGAAAAGTATGCACTAGAGAACAGGCGATCTGAGTTCCAAATAACTACAATTATCTACGCGCACGTTGGCATCTTGGCCGTTGAGAATATTTCCACATACTACTATTATTTTGTATGGTAACATTTTCCAACCTTTGCCTATAAATACCTACAAACCCCACCTCTCATTTCCACAAAACCTCAACCAAAATGGGTCCTTCGAACCTTTCCCTAGCCATTGTTGTTTCCTTCATGGCCTTCACCATGTCTCAACACCTCTCCTTTGCCCAAAACTCCCCACAAGACTTCCTCGCGGCCCACAACGCGGCTCGCGCCAAGCTCGGGATCAAGCCCGTCGCCTGGAACAGCACTGTGGCTGCCTACGCCCAAAACTACGCGAACGTGAGGAGCGCGGACTGCAACCTGGAGCACTCGAACGGACCATCATACGGCGAGAACATCGCCGAGGGGTCTGGCGACTTCACCGTGCTGGACGCGGTGAGGCTTTGGGTGGATGAGAAACAATATTACGACTACTATTCGAATTCGTGCGTCGGTGGTGAAGAGTGCCTGCATTACACCCAAGTCGTGTGGCGGAACACGGCGGAGATTGGCTGCGCTAGGGTTCAGTGCCAAAATGA
The DNA here is from genome assembly GCA_016920895.1 of Vaccinium myrtillus. Lineage (NCBI taxonomy): Eukaryota > Viridiplantae > Streptophyta > Magnoliopsida > Ericales > Ericaceae > Vaccinium > Vaccinium myrtillus. Next base: position 15,603,499 of record CM029278.1, on the reverse strand, counting down.
GTGGTGGTTCGTCACTTGTAACTATTATCCACCGGGGAATTATGTGGGTGAACGTCCGTATTGATTAGGACGGTTAATTATGGTGTAGAGTCAATTGATGGAGAGGGCTCTTGTGATTTCATAATTATGTAATCCCATGAATTTTATACTCCTTCATGCAAGACATGAAAATAATGCTAAGTTTGACATAACTTATTTATTTGGGCTTCTTTTTTCGATATTTTAAAAAATTTGCGCTAATTTTTTTTTAAAAATTATTCGTTCTTATTTTTAATAAAATTTTAAAAGTAAGATGAGTATGTATAAATTAAGAAATAAGAATATTTGAGGGCAGCCGATCTAATGTAAGAAAATCGAATTGTCCATCATTTAATTTGAAATTAAAAGACACTCTTATTCTAGAAAATTACGTTTGGGAACGTATGTTTTGTAATATGAATATTCTCAACTTTTGAATTTGGATCTTTCTACTGTCCGCCCATTAAACACATTATGACCGTTCATAATGTGTCTTATTGTCCGCCCATTGGGCAGACGGTAGATTTTGCCTTTGAATTTTGCTGTTGAAAGAGATCACCATGAATTTTTTCATTTATGGTGCTGATAGTTTTTCGTGTCAGGAGAAAATAAATATGACAAATCAAAGAATAAAGCCAGGCATACCTCACCAAATTGCAATCACTTTCTTATCACCGCTGAGTTAGATAATCATGATTGAATACGGAGGAATCCGGGTTCCCTCCACGCTACAGGGGTGTAGTGTCCATTCCGGTCGTCCAAAAGTATTTTCAATGGTCTGAATTTAAAATAAACTGTTCCATGAAACAGTTTATTATAAATCCGGCCCATTAATTACTAAGATGGACGGTTGGGATATGCGCTACATTCATGTAGCGCGGGTGGAGCGCTAGAGGGACTGCGGATCCATATTTGAGCAGGAAACGATTACAAATTGATGGAAACCATACTTTTTTAATTGATGGAAACCATACTTTTTTGCCCCCCAAATAGTGGGCCTCATGAGCACCTGATTTTGCTGGTTGTCAATCACTCTGACCATGAATCACGACCGTTAATGGCGTTTCTTCAGTTTCAAGGCCTTAACCGAAAAAGGTGACTTTTCAATGCATTTTAGGAGTGGTGATTATCGCCCAGGACTAAACAGAGTGCTACATATATTTTCATTTAGGCTCCGTTTAGTTGTCAAGAATGTTGTGCAGGAAAGTCAGTCTTAGGAAAGGTGTATTGAAGTGAAGGAAAAGAAAATCTATTTTCCTATGAGTGTTCATTTAACAAAGGTATTATGTAGGAAAACTAAAATTGTGTTGTTCATTTGCCAAGAAAAGGAAACTTATGGGAATTTTATTTTATCTTTATTCAATAATTATTTAGAATAAAAGTAATTTTAGGAGCTATTTATGTGGGGAAAAAATCAATACATACGAATTGCTACATTAGGTAACTCTAAAATCAGTCACAAAAAAAGAAAAATATTTAGTTTTGTTTGGCTTAATAAGCCAATTGACTTTTATTTTTGTCTCTATTCAATTTTTTAATATCTATTTGTTTCATGTCAAATTTTTGTGGATTATTAATTAATTCGTCTTGACGAGATAAATTGAAAAAAAAAAATAATAATGATTGAAACTGAATTTTTTTTTAATAGAGACAAAAATAAGCCAAAAAGTTTTTTTATGGCTTATTTTGTCTTTATTCAAAGGATTTTGAGTTTTGATTTTACTTTTTTCAATTTCTCTCATCTAGACGAACAAATAATGGATAAAAAATTGAGGCACACTAACAAAAGCAATAAAAAAATTAAATAAAAAAAGGCCAAATGGCTAGCTTATTTGGATGCTTAAAAGATAAATAGAAAAGATAAAATAAAACCAATGTTAACCAACGGTAATTAATTGGTTTGTACAAACAAAATAAAAAACTGATAACAATAATAAAAACACACATCCGGAAAACCAACATATGGACTATGTTACCTATATTTATAGCAGAAAAAAAAAGAAAAAAATAGAGAATTGTATGAAATAAGGGAAGTAAAGGAGTGAGGGATCTCGATGGCGAAAAAAACATGAGATCAAGGGAGGATGGACTTTCCCGCGATGCTAAATTCCATATATTTTGCAAGACTTGTTTTAAGGGAAACTGAGTCCTAGTGGGAAAATCATTTTCCTGGTGACTGAACACCCCAAAATATGTCGGAAAACTAACTTTCTCATCATTTCCCATCTTTTCTTGACAATTGAACAAAGCCTTATTTTGTCACATTTTAAACGAATATTCTACATTACCCTAATCACATCAATTGCAGCGTACAGTTAGCCTAGTTACAAGCTCGTGGGGGGGTCCGTTTTTTTTTTTTTTTTTTTTTGTCATTCGTCATTCCTAATTTATTACATGGGGAGGGGAAAAAGGGGCTCGATCCCGAAATACTGTATGAGACATCTAAGAGCTCTACGGCATGAGCTAGCCACCACTTACCGTGGGGGTCCGTTAGATGATCTAAACTCAGCTCAAAGAACTTGTTGAGAACTTTGATAGTATAAAGGAACATGTTCATCAGACATCGATCGATGTCTTTTCGGAATTTATTTCTATTGAGAAAATGGACTCATGGACAGTGGACCGAATCCATTTTAATATGTTTTTTTTTTTGAAGGAAAATATGTTCTGAAATGATATCCATCAATATTCGATGAACTTAATTTTTTGAAGGACTAAAGTTCTCAATGAGTTATACAAAGTGAATTGTTTAGGTCATCAAAATGAAAAGGGTAATTACCAGTAACCTCCCCTGAGGTTTCTGACACAAACAGATACCTCCCCTGAGGTTTCTGAAATGACACTGACCTCCCCTGCTTTTGCTAACAATATCAAGATTCCTCCCTGCCGTTACTTTTCCGTTGATGGCGTTAAGTTTTGCAGAAAAATTACCGAAATACCCTTATAAAAAAATAAATACATTCTACCAACTTAATTTTTCAAAAAAAAAAAAACTCATATCTTTTAATTTTGTGAATTTTTTTGGTTAAGTGAAATTAACTTTACTAGATCATGGAGGTTATTGGAAAACAAATTAGGTTAATTTTTTTTTTTTTGGCCAAATGTATTTTATGTTTTGGTTTGTCTCAAACAAAATGATCAATGAAATTAAAATAAATAGGCTCGTGTCAATAAAATTTATGTTAAGACAAAACTATGCAAAAAAAAAAAAACTCCAATACTTTGCTGGTTTGGGTTTATAACTTTTTGAACGATTATAATAAAAAATTATCGTTTTTCAATTTTTATTATAGTGTTTTTTATTTTTTGGTTTGTTAACAAAATGATCAATGAAATTAAAATAAATAGATTTGTGTCAATAAAATTCATATCAAGTCTAAACTATGCGCAAAAAAAATTAAAAAATCCATTACTTGGCTTGTTGGGCTTTATAACTTTTTGAACAATTATAACGAAAATTTTTATTATTTTTCAATTTTCTATTATACTGTAATATTTTTTTTTTCCGGTTTGTCTCAACCAAATATATAAGTAGATAATGAAAGTGTATCAAAAAAAAAAAAAACCGTAGACATTGAAAGGAAAAAAAATTTATGCAAAAGAGAGTCTTTTAAACGCATGCATACATATTTAATTGTAAGTATATAAGTATATTGTTTATATAAAATGAAATAGGGAGAAAATTATGTAAGATGATAAAGACTAAAAAGGGAGACAAAAGTTTTGGTAAAGATAATATAGTTTGGTAGTAGGAGTATTAAATGGGAGCAATTTTTGACTTAAAATTCCATTTTTAGGTGACATCATCGATTTCCGTTAGTGCTTTAACGAAATACTAACGGAAAAAAGGTCCAGGGGGAATCTTGATATTGTCAGCAAAAGCAGGGGAGGTCAGTGTCATTTCAGAAACCTCAGGGGAGGTATTTGTTTGTGTCAGAAACCTCAGGGGAGGTTACTGATAATTACCCAAATGAAAAATATGCACCAGTCTGTAAATTGGCCAACGTTACGCTACAGTCGGTAATCCAACTGCTGAGAATCCAACTCCATTAAAGTTCTATTCGATTGGATATCGCTAAGAGGCTTCATTACTCCAATGTTGTTAATTGTGTTTGGTTAAGTTCTAGGCGATCTTTACTTCATATAGTTGTTCTTTTTATTCAATAGTAGAGGTGCACATACCTCTAGCCGGGTTAGGTTCAAGTCAGGCCCTATTCAAGTTTCATTTCCCAAAACCCATTTATTTTTCTAAACTATAATATCCCAAACATAATTTATTCATTCATAACTATTAGTACAAAACAATTTAAAGTTCACAGCCGTTTCAAAAAAAATAAAAAAATAAATAAAGTTCACAACCAATAAAAGATATGTAGTCTTAATAATTAAATTGTCTTCCAAAAAAGTTATTAGAATACTCAAAAGTACCAGTTCTGCCGCATCGTCCATGAAGCTACAATATGCGCACGCGCATATATAATTGATATAATTTGCCTAAAATGATACAATATGCGCACGCGCATCGTCCATGAAGCTACAATATGCGCACGCGCATATATAATTGATATAATTTACACTTAGATCCATTTACCAAAGTTCAATGAAACTATTAATATAATTTGCCTAAAATGTCGATATGACACTGCATATATAATTGATAATTTCAAAATAAATGTCAACCCCAATTATCAATCAAGCAGTTGTTCATCGATATGTTGCCCATATTATTATTTACATATCTTTTTTTTTTTTGGTATACTAGGTATCCGGGTGGCGTTCAAGAAAACAAATGTCTGGATCAACTTTACGCGCGACTAAACCTGACTGAAGGCCTAAAACAAATACCATGGAACAGAAGGACCATTAGTAGTTTCCATTCAGTTTTGTACATTAACTAGTGGTTTGTGTTGGGAAAACTAAGAGAATTACACAAACCACAACTCTATTCTATTAATCTGTAAAACTAATAGACACATACATATTTCACTCACCAACATAATCTCACATACACACATTTTACTAGTGGGGGAAATCCCCAAAGAGGATTCCCATGTCTCCTCTCACTCTGCGCTCTTTCTCTTTCTTTTTCCCACACCTTTTACAACACAAATCACACACATTTATATAGGGTACAAAATAGGGAAGAGTTAGAGATTTGGATAGCTCTCAATCTCTAACTCAATCACGCAATTCCAAAAGTCTTCAAAGGTTGCGAGCATGGTGTGAATAGTATCCACACATTTTTCTTATTTCAAAATCAAGCTTAATTTCAACATCCCCCCTTAAGCTTGATTCCTTCTTGCCAGCACGTCCATCTTTCGTCTTCTCGTCACGTCTTGTCCTTCTCTTCTACTCGAGCCTAGTGGGGCCTCGTCTTGTCTCCCTCTCGTCATAGTAACACATCTCATGTCAACATTCTATCATAAACCTGTCTGGTTTGGTGCTTCTTGTCTAATCAATCACATCTCGTCAATTCTTACGTAACGTCTCGTCTCATCCATCCTCTTCGCGTCGTGTCTCGTCCGTCCTTTTCCCGTCTCGTCTGTCGTCATATTTGATTTTAGGCATGGAGTGCCCAAATTTGACGTCTAATATTTGCTAAATAAAGTCCGATTTTGCTCCATCCTGTCTCGTCTACTCTGTCCTTCTCGTCACTTTTGGCATATAGGTTGACAAAATCTTTTTCTTCATCTGGCTCATCATCTTGAAATCTTCTCGTCACACCACTCAAAAACATGCATGGGTACATAGCCAACGCGTCCGCTGCGTTTGAACTCATGCGCCGGCTTCCTCTAGCACGAGCATGCGCTTAACCTCCAGTGGTGCCAACCACACTGGATAATTCCTTTATAATGCTTGATTAATTGCTTGAAATACACTGACTATTATTGTCTCTTTCCTTTCTCTATCAACTTCTCAATTTAATAACTCTATTAATTGGTGGACTATAATATGGCCTGCTACAGTCTTTTTTTCTTTTATAACAATAGGCTTTAATATTCCACCAAAGAACTAACTCACGGTGGCAGCTAGAATCATTTACTCACTATCACGTCTCTCTTCTTTGCTCTGTCTTCTTCTTCTTTCTTCACTCTGCTTCTACATCCGCTCTCTAAAAATCGAGCAACAATGCAGATTTTCAAATAGCTTGTGGGAGCTTATTTTAACTCCAATTTTGACGCCGGCTGCGCCAATGACTCATCTCGCCGAGCTCTTTCTTCTTCAACTCTTAGAAGTGATTTTGGTTCACTTTGAAAAATTAGCCCGTCTGACTCTTTATCGAATTTTGTCCAGATCGCCACTGGATTCTTGGTCCGTCTGACCCACATCTTACTTCTTGGCCTGTCTGGCCATCGTCTTCATCTTAACCCATTTGGTCGTTCAACTCCGTCTCGGCCCGTCTGGCGTCTCCATTATTGGCATGTCTGGCCCTTGTCATAGCAGAAGCATACATACATCTCACCAGAGGTACAAGGTCGCTTGGCTGCGCTCTGATACCATATGTTGGAAAAAAATAAGAGAATTACACAAACCACAAATCTATTCTATTAATCTGTAAAACTAAGACATATACATATTTCACTCACCAATATAATCTCATATACACACATTTTACTGGTGGGGGAAATCCCCAAAGGGGATTCCCACGTCTCCTCGCACTCTGCTCTCTTTCTCTTTCTTTTTCCCACACCTTTTACAACACAAATCAGACACGTTTATATGGGGTACAAAATAGGGAAGAGTCAGATATTTGGATAGCTCTCAATCTCTAACTCAATCACGTAATTCCAAAAGTCTTCAAAAGTCTGCGAGCATGATGTGAACAGTATCCACACATTTTTGTTATTCCAAAATCAAGCTTAATTTCAACAGTTGGCTTGTGCCTAAAACATTTACTGACGAAATTCATTCAGAACCTTAACCAACCATCAAATAATACCCTCACTACTTCCATCATCGAGTAGTAGGTGCACTTGAAGAACTGGAACCAACTGTAACAAGAGCCTCCTTAAAGGATAGCAGAGCCTCACCTTCGCTTCCACTAGTATTTGGAAGTTTCCTCTCATTCGTTCCAGTAAATTCTTTTCCTATTTATTACTATTTGTTTATGAACTTGTGGTGGTATTTCGCCTGTGAAAAGTCCATTATGAAAGAATATAACAGTCTCTTGAGACTTGGGGAAGAATATTGGGCCCTTAAGTCAGTTTTTATGGTCTTTCAACCAAGGAAGGCACCGGGCCTAGATAGTCTCCACCCTGCCTTTCTTTAAAACAGTGGGGACTTTGGCTCCAACTCTACATTTGAATTTTTCCAAAATCTCTTTACTTCGGGTGAGATGAAACCTGAGGACTGGTACCCATCTCAGCCTCATTCGTAAGTCTACTAAAACATAAGAATGTTGACCAATTTCGACCCATTAGTCTTTGTAATACCATTTATGTGGACAAAGGGAGTACCATTCTTAGAATGTAATTTAAAATATTGGAAAACGCACTTTGAAAATGCTCGAATATGTTTAACGCACTATCAAGATGCGTGCCATTTAGCTCTCGTGGCACTTAAGCCATGTCGACAATTAGCTCATTACTAAGATGCTGCAATGCATCTTGATAACGCACATAAGTTTTTTTTTATTTTAAATGTGCTAGGTCTTTTACTATGCTGTAGAAGGAAAATGGGTTTCGTCGTCTTCTTCTTCTTCTTCTCTCTCTCTCTCTCTCTCTCTCCCCTTTCGGTAATATCGCATTTTCAAAATGCATTTTGCTCTATTTTTTAGAATATGTTTCATCATTGAATTACATTTGAAGAATGTTTTTTTTTTTGAAAGACATAAAGATTTCATTGATCTTGAAACTGTTACAAGACTAATAGGATAAGGAAACAGCAAACAAGCTCAAAGAACAAAAGCCAGCCCAAACTAAGACCCAACCCAACAATTGGTAAGAAATCAATCGAAGAATGTTTTTCTTACAAAACTAATATTTCCAAATAAAATTTGAAGGAAGTTTGTTGTAACGTCCCCAAAATTGGGTATGTTAATATTATTACAAATTATAAATAAAAAGTAATAATAAGTCTGGTACATAAAATCCTTCTTCCACAAATTACATTTATTTCCATAGGGTGGAATCTACGGCTTCTCCTATCCCTCAATTTTGTCATTCCCCATGTCGGGAGCCTCTGGCTTCATAGTTCTCCTGGCAATAGTACTCCTCTTGTTCATCTCAATAGTTTAGCATAATATGTCAGCGTCGCAGAAGAACAATCGTGGTATTATGCCAGGGTCAAATTAGTACAACACCGTGAGCGATGACGCACAACAGACCGTTCTACCCAAACGTTAAACTAGCAATTTTAGAACTATATATATATAATCCACTTCCCATTAGGGAGCCTTTCATCCACCGTTGGATCAAATCGCACGGCTGTGATTTAAAAATACACCTTGCGGGTCTAAATTATACCCGGGTCAGCTTATATGGGTAAAATCCGGGTTACACGGGTAAAGGAAAGACCCATTCTCACATCTTTTTATTTCATGTTGTTCAGAGAGGAAGAGGGAGAATGAGAGGCGATTCAGGTGATTTTTTATTTTTTATTTATAAGCAAAGAGAATATATTAATCATTGGAAAAGAATTACAACGATTACAGGGACCGAGCTTAGATAAGATACAACCGAACGATTCAGGCGATTCAGATGATTTAGGAAATAACAAAGTCTATCGAAGACGAAGACTAAGAAGATCCTCTGCAAATCCTACGAAATCGAACAAGGTCTCTCTCTCTCTAGATCTCTTCTCTCTGCTTCGTTTTTTACCTAGTTTCTATTGTTTGCACTTTTTTTTTGATGTTTTTGACAGAGCTAGGGTTTCGATTGTTCTAACAAAGTCTCTCTCTCTCTCTCTCTCTCTCTCTCTCTCTCTCTCGTTTTATAGAGTTCGAACTCCAAAATCTAGGGTTTACAGTAATGTCAAAATTTAGAAGTAATGTCACCAAAATTTCAAAAGAATATACAGTTTTGGGTATGTCTAGTCCATCTAAGTGTAGGATGTTGAACAATGTCACCAATTTTTTAAAATAAGCAGTGTCTTTGGTGTTACTTGAACACATCTGAGTACTTGTAAAACCTGTCCCACACTTATATTGTTATTTTCTTAGTTTACCTTGGCTTTTTATGAATTGTTTGACCCTTATAAAATACAGTAGTGTATTGTTTGAATGTTTGGCCCCTATAAATACAGTATTGAATTGTTTGTTTTATTGTTATTTTTAATTTTTAGGCTTTCAGAACGCAATCTGTGGAAGATATAGGACCATCTGAACCGTGTCATTCATCTTCTAATTCTTCTGCAGTAGTTTACACTCCTGAAGTAAAAAACGACTTGATTCCGAAAATTTCACAAAAGTTGGACAGTTTAGATGAAGCTCACTTGTTTTACAACAACTATGCTAGAGAGTCTGGATTTAGTACACGAATCAATTCAAGCAAGAAGAATAAGCAAGGTGAAATCATTTGAAAAGAGTATGTTTGTTACAAAGAAGGAGTGAGGTCCGAAAAGTGTACTCAACAAAATTCTTGAAAAGTTATACGGAAAATTGGCCTAACTAGAGCGGTTGTGGTGCGAGAATGCATGTTGTGAAAGACTGGTCAGGTGGTGGGGGATTTGTTGTCATCCAATTTGAACCTGAACCCGATCGATCATAACCACCCTCTTATGACACCAAGGAATGTGCATTTGTTGCGATCTTATCGTGGGGTGTCACATGCAAAAAAAACTTTAACATGACAACTAAGAGGTGCAAATGTGTCAATCCCCCAACAAATGAGTTTATTTGAGATGGAAGCCGGAGGTCTTGAAAATGTGGGATGTTCAATACAAGATCTTTATAATGCTGAAATGGATAGGAGGAAAATATTAGAGGCACATGACGCTAATTTGTTATACAAGTATTTCGAAAAAGAAAAACATAAGAATTCAAGTTTTATGTATTCAATGGAGAAGGATGACAGGGGATGATGATTGATTGCTCTTGGGCGGATGCCACCTATAGAAAGTCATACCAACATTTTGGGGATGTCGTGGTGTTCGATACAACTTACAACACAAATCGTTATAATTTGATATTCGCACCTATACCTGGGGTTAATCACCACGGTCAGACAACACTTTTTGGGTGTGCATTCTTAAAGCACGAAAAAGTTGAAAACTTTGAGTGGCTTTTGAAGGGGTGGTTGAAAGCGATGCCTGCTGGCCCTCCTAAAATGATCATAACTGATCAATGCCCGGCCATGACAAGGCAATTGTTGTTGTTCTTCCAAATGTGCTTCATAGGTATTGCATATGGCACATTGTGAGTAAATTTTCCGAGAAAATAGGTGCATTATCCTACAAACAACATTATGAAGAGTTCAAGAAATGTATATGGAAATCCGAGAGCCCTGGAGAGTTTGATGAAAGTTGGCTACAAGTTGTAGAAAAAGCTAACTTGTCCACAAATGAATGGTTAGATGCCATGTACAAAATTAGTGACAGATGGGTACCTACATATACGAGACACATTTTTTCTGCCCACATGACTAGTAGTCAACCAGCTAAAAGCTCTCATAGTTTCTTCAAGAGGTATGTGTCTAGGGAAAATACTATGTTGGATTTCATGACACGGTTTAACAAGGCACTTTCACATATACGGCATAAGGAATTGGATTTGGATCATAAGGATGTGAATGAGAGTCCATTGTTGAAAACCACGTGCGTCATGAAGAAAAAAATGAGCGAATTATACACACGACATAGTTTCAAGCGGAAGTCTTTCAAAGTAGTGTGTATATGCTAATGAGGATGTTTAAAGATAAACATTGCACTTCTTACAATGTGGCGAGGGGTGACGAGAATGGATCAAAGGGTCGCGAGGTTTTGGTATACACGTCATCAAACTATGTTTGTTGTAGTTGTAAGATGTTTGAATGTGATGGAATTCCGTGTCGGCACATGTTGGCGTACTTCAACAAAAAACAAATCTTAGAACTACTTAATGAGTACATCTTGCGGAGGTGGACTAAATCAGCTGAAGTAGGTAGAGTTATGGATGACCTGGGTGTGAGCGTGAAAGAAATTTGTGACACTTCTTTGTTAGTGACGCGAAATAGGCTCCTTCAACTTGCTTGTAATGTTATTGATGAAGTTGTATTAAGTGGAGAAGAGACTCAAGCTCTTGAAGAATATTTGTTATCAACTCAAAGGAGGTATGCAACCAAGAAGCGGGGAAGGGAGGATGGCGAAGGGAGTGGTAGGACAAAGGGTTGTGGTAAACGACTGAAGGGAGGGAAAAAGAAGGCGTTGAAGAGAAGTAGGCGTTGCAATGGTTGTGGGAAAATGGGGTAGTCACATGACAAAAGGAATTGACCACTTCTTCTTGGAATTTAGGTGTTTATTTGTAGTTTTTTTAATATGTTCATTTATAATTAAAACATTTGAAGACAAATGTTAAATAGTTGTATTTTTTCATAGCTCTTCGCAAGATGTTACGTTAAATGATGATGATGATGATGAGGAGGAGGAGGAGTTTGAATCTGACGATGATTGTAATTGTTTAATTGTTTTTTTAGTTGTATTTTTTTTTTGTATCTTTTGTTCATAATATGACCTCGTGTTCAGGATGGGAGACATGAAGCTCACTGGAATTGGAGTCAGTTTGGTCACTGGAATCTGGAAATGGTCACTGGAATTGGAGTCAGTTTGGTCACTGCAAATGCTCACTGGAAATGCTCAGTGGAATTGGAGTCTCTTTAGAGTTCAATGTTTTTTTTTTCTATGTTCAATCTGGGATGATGAGCACTGGTTGTAATATTTTGGTTGAATTAAGTTCTAACTGGAGATGTACTTTTTTATTTATTAGCTTGTAGAATTAAGTTCTTTACTGGATGATGAGCACTTTTGTTCAATGTTTTTTTTTTCTATGGTTGAATTCAGTTCTATGTTTGATGATTTCCACTCCATGGGTACGTGTCTTGAGAAACATCTGAGGGGCTTTAATTTGAATCCCCAGGGAAATTGTATGGACTCAGATAATATGCCACTGCCTGCAGATGGTTGAATTTTCTCATAACATTCAGAACCAGTTGTATGCAATTCTTGTTCGCATGTATTTAAGTGGAATACAACAATTTTGTCACATAGAAGAACATAATTGTGAGCCTTGGTTGTATTCAATTGAAGGTTATATACCAGTGTTCTGCAGTTCTATTTTTTTTTTTGCACGGCAAAAAAGATTTTATTAATCAAATATCGAAGATACAAGATTAAACGGGGCAAGAGAAGACAAAAAAGCTTCTCGAGACCAAAAAGATTGGAAGATTGTCAAGAAGACAACCAAACAATCAAACGAAAACCAAAACCCCAACACCTAAAACGACCAAAGAGCACCAAACCCCCAAAACCACCTACAAGCAAAATCGAAAGAAAACACCTGCAGTTCTATTTTTAGGTAGATAAGTACTACATTTCATTGTTCTAAACAATGAAACCATGTGGTGGTCTTGAGTATGGTTTCCTAGCTCTGCATCCCAAACAACAATGGACCACACGATTAATCCCATCTGGGAAGAGAAAATCAATAAACTTTTCCCAACTTCTCAACAAATTTCTCATGAAACAAACCAACTAAACTAAAGGATTTCCTACCCCACAATCTGCAACATATTAGCTTGTAGAAGACCACTACAAGTGAGACAATAAAACGTTTTACAAAGAACAAGCCAACATAATATGCCGGAAACCACAAATGATGTTCAAATAAATAGGACATTGTACTTGGATAACCAATACCATATGTAGCCAAGTTTACCATCCCATGGACTATTAAGGTACTAAAATATGACCAAAGGATTCCTTCATTAACAAGCTTAAACTAAATCCCCAGTCTCAAACAAACAATGCAAGAACCATAAGGCACCAAAAAAATGTAGCCAAAGCTCATTAGTTCATCTCACTACAAAGTACAACTTCATTCCGAATCAAATACATGTGCCAAAAATATACAAGCAATGAAACCTATGAAGAAAGTGGCAACAAAGGCCAAACTTCAAACATTGGACTCGCCCAACGAAAACCACCCAATAGTATGGCATTGCTATGGAAACATAAACGAGAAAAAAAGTTGTAAGCCAGCTTAGTACAGACCCCAAGTGTGACAAAAAAAAGTTTAACTTCGAATAATAGTGGTCTATCAAATTATTTCTTTCATCAAATTCTCAAATGCAAAAATCTGAAAATTGAATACCAAAAATCTGAAATTTGAGAAATTGAAACCCTAGATTTTTAGATTCTACCAAAATCAAACCAAGAGACAGATACATACAGAGAGTATGTTTGCACCACATACCCATCTTCACCTCATAACAACGAGAGTCCTGTCTCTTAACTTAGATAAGCACACGGGTAAACGTAAATAGAGAGAGAAAGTACTGAAAAGAAATCGAACCCTAGATTTTTCAACTTCTACCAAAATCGAAACCTTAGGTAAAGTTCAAACTAGAAAAATTGAACCAGAGAGAGAGAGAGAGAGAGAGAGAGAGAGAGAGAGAGAGAGAGAGAGAGAGAGAGAGAGCTTGTTCGTTTTGTAGGGTTTGCAGAGGATCTTCTTAGTCTTCCTCTTCGATCGACTTCGTTATCGCCTGAATCGCCTCTCTTTCTCTCTCTTCCTCTCTGAACAGCGTGAAATGTGGGGAGAATGGGTCTTTCCTTTACACATGTAACCTGGATTTTATCCATATAGCTGACCCAGGTATAATTTAGACCCGCGAGGTGTATTTTTAAATCACAGCCGTGCGATTTGATCCGACGGTGGAGGAAAGGCTCCTGGATGGGAGTTCCCATCAGGTAAGCCTAATAGGAAGTGGATTGTATATATATAGTCCACTTCCTATCAAGGATCCCGCAAGCTTTTAAAATCCGCACCTCCACTTTCAGGACTAAATCTCGACGTTCCGAACGGTCCAATGTGTTTGAAAGGTGTTTTTAACGGTCCCCGCGAGAAATCAGCAAAAAAAAATACCGGGAAGGGCTTGATCCAAGCAATTTTTCATAAAAACTATTTTTGTCTCGTATTATCTTTCAGTGTCAGCATTCTTCTTCAAATTTATTAGTGTAGACTGCTTCCAACCATCTAGCCTATAGTCAGTTCACTCCACTCATACGGTACTGCTTTCGATCACCGGGTCTACAGTCCATCACTCAAAATTTATTGGCCCATTTCCGTCTCCTTTCAACTGACGGTTACCAACCTTTTCGCTCGAGGTCCCGACTGTCTTGTATCAAGGCACACATTTCAAGATACAAGGTTCGTCCACGCTGTGACACACACGTACATAGTCCTGGCTGTCTTGTATCACTTGTTCACCTTAGTCTATTTACAAGTTCCGTCCACTATGTGTTGTAAACTATCAGCCCTAAACCTCCATGTTCTCTCTGCGAAGATGGGGTGGCGCTCAAGCGGCACTACCGCATCGATTCAATTCTATTCAATCAATCCATTTTTATCTCACCTCTATTTCTCATCAACAACTATTCATTAACTCAGAAGTCATGTCGTTTCAATATCATATCGTGTCTCATGAATATGCAACATGTCTCATAAAACTCATTTCGTGAATATGCAACTTTTCTTGTAAAACGTGTCACATAAAATCATAAATTTTCCTACGAATCTTTTTGAAAACCAATCCATGGTTAGTAGAAAATTATACTGAAGAAAAGCTCGTGTCACGTGATTATCCTTTTAACAATGTGATTAATAAAAAGCTTAGTCGGCTACATGTTCTTTTCAAAAATCAATCGGACATTATAACGACGAAAAATTGATAAGTTGAATTCTAAACAAACATTATAACAACTACATCTTATTGAAAAAGAATTTTCAAGAACTTCCGACAAACTTTTCTCGTAAGCTGAAACAAGTTAGTAAAGGCTAGAAATTTTAAGTAGAAAATCGAGCATTATAACAACTACGTACGAATAGCTATATTTAAGACTAAGGTTGATTGACTACCTTAGTTCCGAGGTAAATCGGAAGATGCAAAAGCTAGGTTGATCCTCGGGCAGAGTAACGACTAGTTCTTTTGAAAGGAAAAGAATAATTCTTTTCCTAGAAACAAGAAACTACTCCATCTGTCCCATTTTAAATGTCCACCTTTCTATTTTGCGATGTCCCAAAATAAGTGTCCACTTTCTATAAATAACCATCAAAACATACCAAACTTTCAATTTTACCCCTAAAAAGTATTGTTTCATTCCTAATTGATTTGTCAGTTTTTGATATTCATATCATTCTTAAATTGATAATATCTTTCAACATATAATATTTTTTCATGATTTTGAAAATTTTGTATAGTAGAATTAATTCAAATTTATCAAATAAGATCCATATTACATAGTTTTTGAGATCCATATTGAAGGATATAGGCAATTTAAATACATTTAATTGACTTCACAGTTTTTAAGGTTACTTTTGGAAATTTAGAAGACAAATTTTAACTTCTTACACTTAAACTGGGACAGAGGGATCACTAAACTAACTATTAGATTTGGATCGAGTGACGGCTTAAGGTGGTGGAGAGTGGTGGTTGTGAGTTTTGAAGGTGGAAGAACACTTGAGTTTTTCAAAGAAAACTCAAGAAAACATGAGACTTTCTCACTCTAGAAACTACTACAAGAACTAATAAAGGAAGAGAGGATTTTGGTGCGAGAAATGAAGTGTGGTATGGGGTTCTATTTATAGGCAAGCTTGGACACCCCTTCCCTCCTCCTTTGGCCGGCCCCCCTCTCTCTCCCATGTGCTCCATAATTGCTAACATAAATGCAAGAATAAAATTCAAGATTTTGGGGGATTTTGGAGAATAAAATCCTAGGTTATGATGGGATTTGGTGGCCAACCACCCTAAAAGAAACTTCCACCAATTCGCTACTCCTCTTATTCCTGTCTACAAAAGCCTTCTCAAGAATAACCTTACTAAACCACTTGAGCCCCGAGAATTACCCAAAGTACTTCCTCCAAACCATAACCCGAATATGTTTTGTTCCTACCACCGAATGCCAGGCCATCACACCAACAATTGCATCCGTCTCAAGCACAAAATTCAAGATCTCATTGAAAATGGAACCTTTCCACTCTCTCTCAAAAAGCCAAATACTGCTTCCAGTCCTATGCCTGAACACAAGCCCAATGTCCAAATTAATCAAATCTCCCTCAGCTCCACTAAATTTGACCCCAGCATACCAGCCACCGAGCCAGAGCCAACTGTCCTGATGCCAGAGGATCTTGGAATTTGCTTGCTTGAAAGTACCAAAGCACAAAAATCTAGATGGGCGGATGCCGCTGAAAACAAGAAATGGGCCATGAATGATGTCACTCTCAGAAAATTCTCTTTTGATACCGCTGGGGGCAGTTCTCACTCTCGAGGTTTTTGACTCGAGGAATCTGATATCGCTGTTTGGGGATCAAAGTCCAATAGGTATGGTCAGAATGGGGCATGTTGCAATGTCGATTGATTTGGAGCCTGTGAGAGACACGGAGCTGATGATGCTAGGCCAGGAAGCCACTAGAAATGTTACCTCATTGTGGATGCCATTCGAATTTATAAAAAAAAAAAACTACACTTTTGTACCCAAAAGTTATTTACATTGGCACTGAATTTGAGTTTTTGTCGGAGTCTAGCACTGAGTCTGAGTCCATTTTTTAGTCAGAGCATATGTCTGTTGGTACTCTGCATCATCGTTTATCTCTTTTGAATTCGAGTCCACTCTCATGTATCATGCCCAAGGGGTCACCTCTTTTGGAATGAATGAAATCGACTTTGCTTATCTTGCTATGTTCGAAATAATTTGTACTGACCTTGACAATGAAAGGCATGCTCAGTCTATAAAAGAAAAAGTAAGTTCAATAAAGGATAAGAATAATCCACGAATGGCTCAAATCAGTTCCAGGTTGTCTCCAGAGGAATTTAAAAGCTCACTCAGAAGAATTTCAAGATGTTTTTGAATGATCTCACGCGGACATGCCAAGAAATGGTCCTGAAACCATGGAGCATCGAATCCCGTTAAACAAAAGTTGAGGAAAATGAAGCCTGAATGGATAATGGAAATCAAGGAAGTTCAACGGCAAATAGACGCAGGGTTCTCGATAGTGACTGAGTACCTTCAATGGGTCGCAAAAATCGTGCCAGTTTCAAAAAAAATAAAAAATGCTGGCACCTTTACCCTCCTCTGTCTGGGGCATTGACATCATTAACAAAATCACATCGATGGCATCAAATGGTCACAATCAGTTACTTCACCAAATGGATTGAAGCTGCTTCATACACGACCCTCATAATGGTCCGAGAGGCTCACCAAGCAGAACATCGGATATGGGGTCCCTCAAGCTTTCATGTCAGATAACGAGGTTTGATTTCAAAGGGAGAACAGCAGAAGCTCTGGAGAAATTTGGGATTCAGGCCAACAAAATCATCAAGTCTACACTGAAGAAGACCACCAGGTCAGCATGAAATTGGCACAAGCAACTGCCATGGACTTTGTGAGAATGCCGGACTTTCATCCATACTCTGACAGGGGCAATACCCTATTCTTTGGTTTACGGCAGGGAGGCTGTTCTCCCCATCAAGCTAGAAGCTCCATCTTTGAGAGTCATGGCAGAATCAAGAATCAATGAAACAGAATGGCAAAACGCGAGATTTGAAGAACTCATGTTGTTCGATGAAATACAGCTTAAGGCTTTGTATTGCGTTCAAGAATATCAGTGATAGGCGCGCAATGTCACGGATATAAGCGCCTAAGTAGGGCGAATTAGCGCATTAGAGGCGCGATTTATTCCATTTTCCACTTGATGCGGTGTTATCTTTTGTTTGGTATTGTTATGTTTGATTTGTAGGAAACGGGCCGGAGGAGCACGTAAAGTGGACACAGGACATCGGGCATGTTGGGAACCGGTGGGACCCAAGTAAGGACGAGCGAGCAAGCTGGAAAATCAATTTGAAGGTCTGGGTATCGATACAAGCATTTACCTTTATCGATACCTAGGCGTCAGTGGGTGAACAGAAGGTCTGGGTATCGATACAGGCATTTACCTGTATCGATACCGAGTGGCTTAAAATTAGCCGGTTGTCTTGCCACGTGTTTCACTTCGGGGAAAGACATAAATACTTCGTTTTTGGGACGAATTAGGGTTCCGAACTTTGTTTTTCTTTTGCCAATTAGCAGCCGTTTAGTTGACTCTTGGAGATTCTACTTTCGGGAGATTTTTTCATTGGAGTTTTGAAGTTTTGTTTCAGAGATTCAAGTATTGTTCTGGTAAATTTCTAGTTTACGTAAATCTCAGTTTACGGGAGTTTGTCCGTGATTTGTTCTCGAATCTTTTGTTTTAATCCATATTCGAGTATAATAGCATGCTTTATTTTAGAATCTTGTTATTTGTTCAAGCTAATATGAGTGAGTAGTCGCATAGGTATGGTCGCGGGGTGATTAACATGCTGTGGCCAGGGCTGGGTATGTTCTTGCTCCTATTTTCAAAATTAATAACGGAAAAAGCAATTTTAGGTTATTAAAGAACTTCCGTTGGACGAATCCGGGCATTGTCGGAGCCCATGTAACGCTGGGAACGGGGGACCAAAACTCGTTCTTCGCTGTACTTGGGTAATGGCAACCGCGAGGATTCGCATCTTTCGGGGTATCTTTTTCTCTCTAAAATCAAATGTTTTCTTTGGAACACCGAATGGAGCAGGAATTGTCCGGGCCTGGTCACTGGTGTTAGGAACCCTACGACCGTACTTTCTTTTAAATAATTTAAGAAAAACCAAATTTTCTTTAGTCTAGTTAATTCTCCCATCTAATTACAAGGGGTGGCTACCTAAGAGTCGTGTTAAATCTCACAACCCGAGTTTTTAGTTAAGCATTCTCCACCGTCCCTGTGGATTCGATTTCGGTCTTACCGAGTATTGTGCTACACCGGTCTCAGCCCTACGCTTGGGGCAACCCATTAATTTAGGTCTAGGATTTGGTCAAGCAATCAACACCGAATAGCTCGTGCTCTTTACCAGAAGATGAAGTCTAGAGATTTGCAAGAAGAAGACATGGTTTTGAAAGAGACTCGAGCTCCAGTTTTCGATCCGCATGGGAAATTTTGACCAAAGTGGGCTAGACCATACATTATCAAGAAGATTTTATACAGAGACGCAACGCAGCTTATCGATCTTGACGGCAGCAAATTCTTTACTTTGGTCAACATGGATCAACTCTAGAGATATTATCCCTGAGAGAAGCTTGCTGGACTGAAAACTGCAAGGGCGGGCAGTTCCAGGCAAAAATTAGAGCAAAAGCCTGCTAGGTTGAAAACCCGAAAGGGCGGCTTAGGCAAAAGATAAGGCTAACTAAATCAGAGCTCGCTAGACCGAAAACCCAAAAGGGCGGTGAAGCAAATTTTTAGGGGCAAATCAATACAGGAATACAACAAAGGCACAAATTTGAATTGCATGTGAAGCAAATTTTACCTCCAACACTCTCCAAAAGCCGCCAAGACTCTTAGCCATTCCACGGCTAACAGAACGCAGAAAACAGTACACAGTGGCCAAACTAGCGCCTCCCCAATCATACTGCCCAACTGTCTCCAGCTTCTCCAAAGCCGGCAACCAACCCAAGTGTACTGCACCCTGTCTGTTTGGAAACAGAGAAGCACCGAAAAGGTACAACAAGTAAGCCCTCGCCATCTGTCTGGCCTCCACGTCTAACTCCGGCTCATTGTCCCAGAAATCTACGAAAGCTGTGTACTTCACCATCGGCTCAACACCACCCGGTCTCCTCCCCAAGTAATGCTCCACAGCAGCAGTGTCCAAGTACAATTCTGAATCAAACGGGATAGGCTCACCTCCAACTCTCAGACCTACGATGGCAGCAAAGTCAAGTGGGGTGATCGTCATCTCCCCAAATTTGAAGTGAAAAGTATTGGTGGTATCCCACCACCTCTCCACCAAAGCTCTCATCAGTCTACGGTCTGTCCTCGTCACCGTCAAGATCCGTATAAAGATGGTGAAACCTGTTGCATCGACCAAGGCTCTCACACGCGACGGCAAAAGCATTGTAATATTCCAGAGAATTCGCTGAACCTCCATAGCCACCGAGGGATCGCTGAGACTATTGCAAAACATGAATACAAATTTCATCAGTCATGTTGCAATAAGGGAAATAAATGGTAAACAGATGAGGAGCAAGGAGAAATGCATACCAATGGATTCTTGAAAGCAATATGGGTCGATACATCCCGCAAAGTGACTGTGTCCGAGTAAGTGGGCAACAAAGGTATATATGTGTCACACCCCAAAGGAACAAAGAAGTGAACCTGCGGCACATAGGTAGCCGGTGTAAAGGGTGCCCTAACCTCCAAAGCCAGCTCAACCTCTCGTATTATGGTCACGCACTCCTCCCCGATAGCTACCTCAGCCTCTTTCTGTCTCTCCTCCTGCTCAACATCCTGGATATGTGATGGCACGCTCTCCTGAATCAGAATATTTTCAATTTGAGGGGACTCCTGTAAAGTCGATGCAATGTCCTCATCCCTCGCCCCCTCTAAAGTGTCTGCTAAAGTCAAGCCTGGTCTACGAGAAGAACCAACCGGAGGAACAAACAATGGAGGCTCTAGGACCTCAGCTTCCCTATCAACACTCTCCTTAGGTATCCTAGCAGTACCAATCGCAATAGCAGAACCCCGAGCAATGCGTCTCACTGGAAGTGTCTCCTCACTGTCAGTACTACTACCCACAACATCCTCTACATGTACATCACTGTCTCCAACCCCTCTCTGAATCACAAGAATCTCAGTCACAACACGCTCACCACCAACAGGAATCTCAATCACAAGGGTAGCTCTCAAAACATCGCTCGGTACAGTACCAGTCTAGGGCCCATTATCTGGGGCACTAGCTTTTTCTACTACAACATCAACACCGCCGAGATTCATAGCAATATCAGAAAGTGAAATACCCGTACCTGGTGTATCGATGTCCATGGCCTCTGGACCTTCATTCATGACAGAGCTTGTCACCACAGTACTCTGACCCATCACCAAGATGCTCTGATCAGTAGCCGTAGCACTCTGACTGTCCCGTACGGCCCCCCCAATGACACTACCATCACCAACAACATCACCAATACCCGCCGTGGTACTCAGAGCATCTGTGGAACCTTCAAGAGGCACGACAGCACTATGAGCTATCGCTAGAGTAGCCCCCACGGCCTCCTCATCAACAGCCCGAGTTGATTCGGCCACACCAAGTACCAGATCTGTAGAAACCGGACCACTCACAGCCGAAACAACCACCGCCGGACCACCCACGACCACCGATGGGTCGCCCACAGCTTCACCAAGCCCAGACGTTACCCTCCCCGGCATGGAAAACGTCGCCCCAGCCTCAATCGGTGCCTCCCGAGATATCTCTTGCACCGGATTTACTGTAGCCGAAACCATCTCGGTGGGAATAGCCGCAGGTGAGTCACTACCAGTTGCATTAGACGGTGTACTCTCCTTCACAGAAGCCGACGACACCGTACCGCCACCGGAAGTTGAAATTTGATCGGATTCCTCACCGGGATCGGCCATAGCCGAAGTATTTCAGACAAAATAATGTGATTTCGGATGAACTTGGACCAAGAAGGAAGAAGAATTTGGGGAAAATAAGAGAAAGGAGAAGAAGAAGTTTGGTTTGAAAGAGTCGGTTCACTCTCTCTCTGTGTAACCGACTTAGAGTTTGAAAAGTTTTGAATGAGGGGCAAAACAAGAAGTTTCGGGCGGTTATGAATTGAGCACTACAACTCCCAAAGACGTCCCACGGTACACAGATCATGTCGTCCGACACACTCTCTATGCCGTACGGTGCATATATTTTGAACTCCACCACACGGTACTCGTATTATACCACACGGTACACCTACTACGCCGCACGGCACACCTCTGTGTTTTCTACAAATTTTAGCACTGAATCAGCTTTCCAAGGGAATTTTAAAAAAACCACGATATCAAGTTGGAGAGGGTAAAAGTCTGATTACCCTACTACTAGGCATAGCACGTGCCTATGACGGTCACCACGGGAGGGTGAATAGCTCGGCGCCACATAGGGAGTCCTTAGGCCCTGTGCCGATCTGGTTTGGCTATGAATAAGGCCGGATTAATAAGAGTGAACTACTAAATCAGGATGCACCAGTTCGGCGTAGGACATAGGGGGTGTCCCTACAATTGGCCGAACTGGATAGGCTACGTGTATAGCTTAAACAGCATTCTGGAATACATAATTCAGCTCGGCGTGATAAGCTGAGCTATGTACGAGTTATTCCGAGCTACGAGGAAGCACGACACCACCACGAGTAAGGCGGTGAGACATTCCAGAATATTCTATCACGGGTCCTTACGAGATAAGGAACAATCCCGTACAACAAGGGATTGATATGGGCATCCTAATGTGATTAGAAGTATACCCCCATATAGGAAAGAATCCTATATGGAAGGGAAGACCTCTGCTAGACGAGATCTAGCAGGATATGGAAGTTATCTTTTAAATAGGGAAAATCCTATTAGGAGAAGGATTCCTAAAGAGAATGGGAAACAGGGGGCACGAGATGCCTAAGATGATGAGCATATACACCTATAAATACAAGACAATAACCATGACAAAAGGTACGCTGTAACACCCAGTTATACGTATCGTGTTCTTGGCTTATTTGGTAATCCAGTACTAACTTAAGCATCGGAGGGCCTTTGCCAACGAGAGGCGAAGGTGCTCTAACCCTTTCTTTGTCTTGCAGATTTAGGGTCGAGCCAAGCCTGCACGTGATACAGGCTAACGTGGAATTGCACCCCCTACAATTGGCGCCGTCTGTGGCAAAAGAGAGCGAAAAGCTTTGTTCCTTTGAAAAGAAACTCAACAATGGTGATTTCAGAACCTCTTCTGTGCACCCCAAGGAGGGAAGGACGTAAACACACGAAGGACCGAGAAAGAGAGGATAGCCTCGATAGAAAAGAGCAGGAGGCCGAAGATCTGGCCCGTGAAGTCACTCGGCGAGAACAAGAGATCCATGACCTAAAGAAGCAACTCCAAGAGAAGGAAAAAGATCTACGCTCACGGACGAGATCCGTGCAATATAAGAAAGGAAAAAGGAGCCATCACCATGAGGATGTCTCTACAGACCGGGCAGTCTCTCCACTAAAACAGAGAGAAAGAAGTGTTTCCGTTGAAAAGAAAGAAAGAAGGGAGCATGCCAGGGACAGGTACGAGAGGTCTGATTCCAATGAGCATATTCCCGAGCAGCATGCAAGAAGAAGGGAAGCTTGCCGAGCTGATGAAGGCCCTAGAACTGCACGAGAAGCAGCCAAAGAAGCCCTAGGCCAGATCTCAAAGTCACCACTGGCCCATTGGATCCGAGCAGAAAAGACACCGAACAGGGTTAAGCATTCAGCATTCATCTCTTACGAAACAAGTACGGATCCGGTGGCCCACATTCAGCACTATCAACAGGCCATGTTCATGCATGAGCAGGATAATGCCCTGCTATGCAAGATGTTCCCATCCAGCTTGGGGAAGGTGGCCCTGAGTTGGTACCACAAGCTCCCAGAAGGGTCTATCATGTGTTGGGATCAACTAGCCGAGGAATTTACTGCTCGGTTCCTCACTAGCCGAACGGCTCCAAAGACCTTTGATACACTGACCTCTATGAGACAGAGGGACGAAGAGACTTTGCGGCAGTATTCCAAACGTTACTGGGAAACTTTCAACGAGATTAAAAACTGCAGTGAAGAGTATGCTCTGGCAACGTTCAAGACAAGTTTGCCCATACACAGTAAGCTACGAGAATCGCTTACCATGCATCCAGTAAAAACCGTGGCCAAGCTTATGGAAAGGATCCAGGAGCATGCACGAGTAGAAGACGACATCCTGCAAGCTGGAGGGAAGATTGTGGCAGGACAACCCCAGCTTCCGGAAAAGAAAGCGTTGGAGTCAAAGGTGTACAGGAAGGAGTACACAACAGGACGGAAGGATTTTACGCAGCAAAGAAAGGATAAAACTGATCCGGACCCCAAATCGTACTTCAGCGTCATGGCAACATTCAACATTCCGACCTACAAAATGCTATACAGGATCAAGAACGAATCCTGGTTCAGGAGACCCCCAAAGATGACAGGGAATCCAGAGAAGAGGAGGGCTACCAATCAGCACTGCAGCTATCACAAAGATTGGGGACACATGACTGAAGATTGCGCGGAGTACAAGAAGTTCTTAGATGAAGTGGCGGAAGGCCATCTAAAGGAATTTCTGGCCTGGTGAAAAGAATGAAGCCGAGCTGGTGGAAGAGATGGACTACGAGAAAGGTCCAAAAGGAACAATCCATATGA
Organism: Vaccinium myrtillus; assembly: GCA_016920895.1. Lineage (NCBI taxonomy): Eukaryota > Viridiplantae > Streptophyta > Magnoliopsida > Ericales > Ericaceae > Vaccinium > Vaccinium myrtillus. The sequence continues at coordinate 15,579,054 of CM029278.1, read as the reverse complement.
TACATGGACTGGTGGCCCCATACACCAACAACGAAATCAGACACATCCAAAGGGTCAACGGACAAGCAAAGCAAGTCATGAAGCTCGGCATGAAGAGGCCGAGGGCTGAGGGAGTCATGGAGATCCCAATCACCTTCACTGACGACGATCTGGACGGAGTAGTGGTGCCCCATAACGATGCTTTGGTAATCACCCTACGAATAGGGGAGTATGACGTTGAGAAGATTCTTGTTGATCAGGGAGCTAGCACAGAAATCATGTACTACCATACTTTCAAAAAGATGGAACTCCCACCGAGCTCATTACAAAAGTGATTAGTTCCACTGGTCGGTTTCAGTGCGCAGACAGTATGGCCTATGGGAAAGGTCACATTACCCGTCCGAGCCGGGTCAGTGGTCCTAAAAACCGACTTCCTTGTGGTAGACATCCCTTCTTCCTATAATGACTTGGATGCACAAAATGAGGGCGGTCTCCTCAACTTACCACCAAAAGATCAAGTACCCTGGAGCAGATGGCATTGAGTGCGTTAAAGGAAGTCAGAAAGTAGCTGACCTATGTTTCAACATGGTGCTGAAAAAGTCTCCAAAAGCCGAGCTGGTGCAGACAGTTGAGGTCCCAGATCAGCCAACATTAGAGGACGTTGGGGGTGACCCCACCAAGAAGATAGTGGAAGGATTAAAGAAGATACTGATTCAGGGAGACGATGAGGAAAGGTACTTCCTGATCGGTGAGACACTCGCCGAACAAGACGTGAAGGATTTGGTTACCTTTTTGAAGGATCACATCGATGTGTTCGCATGGACTCCCCAAGAAATGCCTGGGATAGACCCCGAGATTATCTGCCACCATTTAAACGTGGACCCTCAGCACAAACCAATGGTGCAGAAAGCGAGAAGGTCGGCACCGCAGCCCGCTGACGCTGTAATAGAAGAAGTAAAACGCTTGCTAGAAGCAGAGGCCATACGGGAAGTAAACTACCCTGATTGGCTAGCCAACACGGTTGTGGTAAAAAAGAAGAACAGGAAGTGGAGAGTTTGTGTGGATTTCACCGGCCTCAACAAAGCATGCCCAAAGGACAGCTTTCCACTCCCCAGAATCGATCAGCTAGTGGACACCACGTCAGGCTATGAAAGGATGAGCTTCCTTGACGCATATCGAGGATATCATCAAATAGCCATGCATGAGCCAGACCAGGAGAAAACATCCTTCATCTCACCAAGGGGACTATACTGTTACAGGGTTATGCCGTTTGGGTTAAGGAATACTGGAGCGACCTACCAGAGGCTGGTTACCAAGATGTTCAAAGAACAGCTCGGCAAAACCATGGAGGTCTACATCGACGACATGGTAGTAAAGAGCAAGTTGAAACCCGATCATCTTGCCGACCTCAAAGTAACCTTCGATATTCTGAGAAAATACAAGTTAAAGCTAAACGCCTCCAAGTGTGCCTTTGGAGTTAGCTCGGGGAAGTTTCTAGGGCACCTCGTGACAGAGAGGGGGATTGAGGCTAATCCAGATCAGATCACAGCTTTGCAAAAACTTCAAAGCCCAAAGACCACGAAGGAGGTCCAAAGGCTCACAGGGATGGCGGCCGCCCTTAACCGTTTCATCAGTAAATCCTCGGACCGCTGCAGACCATTCTTTCAACTTTTGAAGAAGAGAGAGGGATATGAATGGGGAGCCGATCAGGAACAGGCTTTCCAGGAGTTGAAACTGTACTTGTCGTCACCACCTTTACTCTCTACTCCAGAAGCTGGGGAGCGGCTGATATTGTATCTAGCAGTATCTGATCATGCGGTCAGCTCGGTTCTCTTACGAATAAAAGGGACAGAGCAGGCTCCAATCTATTTTGTGAGCAAAACACTGTTAGATGCAGAGACACGCTACTTACCATTGGAAAAACTGGTCTACGCTCTCGTGATAGCTGCAAGGAAACTTCCTCACTATTTTCTACAGCATCCCATAACGGTGTTCACTGAACATCCACTTAGGGCCTTGCTTAGGAAGGCAGACTTCTCTGGACGAATATCCAAATGGTCTATTGAACTAAGCCAGTATGACCTTGATTATCAGCCCAGGACGGCAATAAAGGGACAGGTCTTAGCTGATTTCATAGCAGAATTCGCTCCAACAGTAGCCCCACCTCCCCCAGCTCTCCACGAGAAGGAGCGAAGTATTGACCCCCGACCACCGACGAGATCGGCCGAGCTAGATTCAGAAGAATGGAGATTGTACGTCGATGGATCAGCCTGCAACAAAGGGTCAGGAGCAGGAGTGGTGCTATTTTCTCTAGAAGGGTTGGTGTTTGAGCAAGCGTTGCGATTAGGGTTCAGCGCCACCAACAATGTGGCAGAATATGAAGCCTTGCTTGCAGGACTCAGGAGTGCCATGGAGCTCAAAGTCAGTAAGTTAAGGGTATTCTGTGATTCACAACTAGTTGTCAATCAGCTTTCAGGGGAGTACGCTGCAAGAAGCGAGAAGATGGCCGCGTACTCAGAAATAGCCAAAGACCTGCTCGACAAATTTGACATCATCCACATCCAGCAAATCAGCTCGGGACAGAATGCACATGCAGACTCACTGGCCTGCTTAGGGACAACAGTCCAAACGGAATACCGCCGCACGGTGGCTGTGGACTATTTAAACGAGCTGAGCATTGGCCGAGCGGTAGAGATGGTGATGGAAACAGAACTTGGACCGAGCTGGATGGACCCAATAGTGGCATACCTTCGAGATGGGACCTTGCTAGAGGACAAGAGGGAAGCTCACAAGATCAGAACCAAGTCAGTACGTTTCTGGCTCTCTCCAGAAGGTAAGCTTTATAGAAAGTCTTTTCTTGGCCCATATTTATTACGTGTACATCCTGCTCTAGTCCAAAAATTCCTTCATGAGATCCATGCTGGCACGTGTGGAGGACACACGGGTGGAAGATCCATAGCCCACCGAGCAATATCCCAGGGATATTGGTGGCCTTATATGCAAGAAGATGCAAAAGTCTTCGTGAAAAAATGCGAGAAGTGTCAACGTTATTCCCCTCTCATCCGAGCTCCAGCAGAAGACCTGCTTCCCCTAACGAGCCCATGGCCATTTGCCCAATGGGGATTGGATATCGTGGGTCCTCTCCCTATGGCAACAGGGAAACGAAAATTCCTACTCGTTGGCACTGACTACTTCACAAAGTGGATAGAGGGGGAAGCTTTGGCCAAAATCACAGAGGCTATGGTGGAAAGGTTCGTATGGAACAAGATCATCACAAGGTTTGGGGTACCATACTCCATCATCTCGGACAATGGGTCATAGTTCGGCAAGAAGTTCAAAGCTTTCTGTGCCCAGCACGGCATCAGGAACTACTACTCAACTCCGGCTTATCCACAGAGCAATGGACAAGCGGAAGCCTCAAATAAGACTATCCTGAAGAGTCTCAAGAAAAGGTTGGAGAATAAAAAGGGGAAATGGCCAGAGAGCTGCCAGCTGTGCTCTGGGCATATAGGACCACCCCACAGCGATCTACGGGAGAGACGCCATATTCTCTTGCTTATGGAACAGAAGTAGTAATCCCACTAGAAATTGGCCTACCAACCATCCGCACCACTCTTGTAGAGTCGGGCGGCAACGACTATGCCTTGGCCGAGCAGCTCGATCTCGCCGAGGAGAAAAGGGAGCGTGCCCTTATTACACTGGCAGCATACCAAGAGCAGCTACGAAGAAGCTATAATAAGAAGGTGCATCCAAGAGAGTTTAAAATTGGGGATCTGGTCCTTAGGAAGGTCTTGGCCAACACAAAAATATCCACTGACGGGAAGCTTGGGCCGAACTGGGAGGGCCCATACAAGATTGTGGGGATCGCTGGAATTGGGGCTTATCGTTTGGCCGACCTGGATGGAAACCCAGTACCGCGACCATGGAACGTCCAGAACCTGAGGAAGTTCTACCAGTAACATGTTTATGTGATTACGAATACAATCACATCCTTTTTTTTAGGTGAATACGAGGAAATTCACATTTGTTTTTTAGCTATGTAAGTCCAAACACAAACAAGATTTCAGTTTCTATTTTTCCCTTATCACGATATTGCTTGAATACGAACCAAAAATTTTGCCAAATTTGGATTCCTATTGGGGAGCAGAGAGTGTGGATGAGTCCAATTGTATTAAGTCCAAGTACGAAGACACCTGAGAAATCTAAGTACAAACAAACTCTAAGTATGAAAAAACTTAGCTGTGTAACGAATATTGCAACAAAACTCTAAGTATGAGCAAACTTAGATTTGCAACGAATATTGCAACCAAAACTCTAAGTATGAGCAAACTTAGATTTGCAACGAATATTGCAACAAAACTCTAAGTATGAGCAAACTTAGATTTGCAACGAATATTGCAACCAAAACTCTAAGTATGAGCAAACTTAGATTTGCAACGAATATTGCAACAAAAACTCTAAGTATGAAAAAACTTAGCTGTGCAAAGAGTATTGCAAACTTATCTCTAAGTATGAAAACACTTAGACGAGCGACGAATATTGCCAAATTGGTCCAAGTACGAGAAGACTCGGACAAGCAACGAATATTGCAAGAAGACTAAGTATGAAGGAACTTAGATGTGCAACGAACATTGCACCAAAACACTAAGTATGAAAACACTTGGTAAAGTATTTCTAAGTATAGAGAGACTTAGATATGCAACGAGCATTGCACCAAAACGCTAAGCATGGATAAACTTAGATTTGCAAACGAATATTGCAATGGGTCCTAAGTACGAGGAAACTTAGATAATGGAGTATGAAGACACTTAGGTCATAACGAACTCCAAGCATAGGAATTTGTGAATGCTTGACAGTAATTCTATGATGCAAGAAACAAATAAGCAGGGGTTGCACGGAACAATTCTGAAAAGACAAAGCATGCAAATCCAGTATCAAACAGCCACACACGGCCAAATTAGGTCACGCAGGACCAGCCACCAAAACAAGAAAAAAGAAGCACGAACGAGTACGAGAAACTTAAAGAAGTCTTTGAAAGGCCACACCCGGCCAAACACGACCACACAGGGTCAACAGATATGACAGGCTTCAAGCCTCCTCACCATGCTGGTCAGCATCAGTGGCAAGACTGGGGTCAGGGTTACCTCCAGCAGCATTAGCAGTTACAGTTTCTTCCACAGGGGGCTGCTCCGAGAGAGATTCAGGTTGAGCTTCAGGGTTTGGAGGAGGTTGAGCAGCTGCCTTGCCGCTCGGCAGTTCCATGTCAGTCCAGTGAGGGGACGATTCGTCTACACCGAGTTTGCTGAGGCACCTTCGCCAGGCCATCTCCCAAACAACATCCTTCACGGCCGGCATCTGAGCTCGGTAATTATCAGTAATCACCTCCACCGCTCGGTCATATTCGGCCTCCGCCTTGGTCTCAGCAGCGGTCAACTGGGCGCGAAGATCACGCTCGACCTCCCCAGACTTTGTCTCCAGCTCGGTGTTCTCTCTCTTCAATGCCTCAATCTCCTCCCGAGCTCCTCTAAGAGATTGAGAGTATTCTGCATTCTCCTTCTCAGCCCTCTCTGCCCTTTTTTGCTCTTTCTTCAGCTCTTTTTCAGCATCCTTGGCTCTCTCGAAACCCACGGATGCTTTTTGTATAATCTACAGAATAAGGAACGGGGCTTGAAGAAGGGTGGAAATTTTAAGCACAAAAAGAAACTAAGGGGATCTTCTTTACCTTGGCACTTGACTGGAAGATCATTTTCATGAGCGTCTCATAAGAGTGACTCCTTTCTCTCTCAATATCGTTAGGGAGGAGAGCGGCCCTGGAGACGCCATATGCCACCTCGGTGGAGGAGATTCTGTCAATCATACTCAGATGGGTGCCATCAGGGCGTGCAAGCACTAGGGCCCAGGGTTGCATCAGGGGTGGTGAGTCGGGGGAGAGCTGGCTCAAACTTGCGTCCCCGACCCTCCTCCTTAGCGGGGGAGGCTGGTCGTGCTGGGGGCTCCCTATCGGCCTCTTATCCCTTGAGCTCTCAGGAGGAGGAGGAGATTGTGTATGGGAAGGAGCAATGACACGGGCAGCAGGAGGAGCACGAGAAGCTCCGCCGAGATTCAGCTCATCAAGCATGTTGACCGGCTGGCGAGGCATGTCTTCTCGCTCAGGGGAAGGAGAGTAGCCTGGAGAATCTTCTGAATCGTCTAGAAAGGTGCCCTGCTCGGTCAGAGATTGAACGATTGCACGAGGATCAAGTACTTCTTCTTCTTCCTCCTCTTCTTCTTCTACTATCACCCTCCCGGACGTGCTGGCTTCCTGGATGGGGATGGCAGTTGGGATCTCGGGAATATAGGCAAAAGTGACTTGCCGCTGCAGGATGTCTGGGGCTTGGGACCGTGACGATCTTCTTGTAGCTCGGCCTCTACGAGCACGAGTTCGTTCTCGGTCGGTTGGTCGGCCTGTGGCGGTCACAAAAGGCGGAGGCCAAACATGTCTTGTTCTGGCCTCTCCAACTTTTCTGATACTACCCCAGCAGAAGGGGGTGTAACCCAGCAACCGATGAGCTGAACGACCGAGACCAACAGGAGTTGGTTCGAAACCGTTGAACCAGAGGGCCTTGGCTATGTCCTCACGGTGGAGCTTGCCGTGGATCAGGCGACCACCGTGATTGAGGTTAGCCGCTGCAAAACAACAAAAGGATGGTCAGTTGCAGATTCTAGAAAGACAAAGAAAAAACCAGCCAGGGAAAAAGTAATACTAACGTAATCCGCTTGCAGCCCTGGGGCAAGCCGAGCCGATGGTCTTCCCCTCGGCATCTCTAGGCTCCCAATTGTCGGTGACTACGAGAAAGTCATCCGCCTCTCCCTTTGAGGAGTTCGGCAGATCAGTGATGAGCTTCTGGTTGGGATCCCTTGCTTTGAAGTAATAATTCTTCTCGGCTGTAGGGACTACACTATAAAGATAATGCAGGTCCCACCAGTGGAGATGGAGGCCGAGCAGCCTATTAAGGGCCACTGTGCCCATAACTACCCTGACAAAATTGGGACAGAGTTGCCTAGGGCTCAACTGGCACCTAGAACAGACCTCACGGAAGAAGGGATGAAGGGGAAACCTAAGGCCACCCTCCACGATAAAGATCAGGAGGATATAAATCGTGTTTTCGTCCTGACCCTCTTCTACTAAGTCCTCAGACCTGCCTAGCCGGAATCGTACATCGGCGGGGATCTCATATTCCCTACGGAATTCCATTATTTTTGCTTGGGTGCTTAAAAGAGCCCTATGTCTACCCATTTCTTCTAAAATGTTAGGGTTTCACCGTTGAAACCCAGGGAAAGAGGTGGAAGATGAACAGAATAGTAAAAGGGTAAAAATCAGGAAGGGCGGAAACGGAAAGGTCACTTACGTGAGAAGATGGACCTAAGGATGACTCACTCCGACGGTAATGGCAGATGTTCTCCGACGAAGGATGGAAAAAAAGGGACTTCTGTTGCAGAAAGCTTGAGTGTCGTTGATGGCGAACGAAGTTCTCTTTTCTCTCTCTTGCTCGTGCTTTCTTCTGATAAAATGAGAAATGGGAGAAGGGGAAGGGTTTTAGGGGGAGAATAATCATTATCCCGCCCAAAACCCCATAAAGTAGGGTGTGACGTACGAGAAACGTCACCCCAAATCGTCCTTTGGGTTTATCTGATGACCAACGGGTCACTTCGCATTTAATGCGACGATAGCCCTACACCCCACGTGGAGGGGAGGCGTGCAGGAAACGTATCAGGAACCGTTGGAGCTCTGCGCACTACTGATGAATGACAGTAGCAGTAGAGCTGGGGAGCAATTGGAGAGGGTAAAAGTCTGATTACCCTACTACTAGGCATAGCACGTGCCTATGACGGTCACCACGAGAGGGTGAATAGCTCGGCGCCACATAGGGAGTCCTTAGGCCCTGTGCCGATCTGGTTTGGCTATGAATAAGGCCGGATTAATAAGAGTGAACTACTAAATCAGGATGCACCAGTTCGGCATAGGACATAGGGGGTGTCCCTACAATTGGCCGAACTGGATAGGCTACGTGTATAGCTTAAACAACATTCTGGAATACATAATTCAGCTCGGCGTGATAAGCTGAGCTATGTACGAGTTATTCCGAGCTACGAGGAAGCACGGCACCACCACGAGTAAGGCGGTGAGACATTCCAGAATATTCTATCACGGGTCCTTACGAGATAAGGAACAATCCCGTAAAACAAGGGATTGATATGGGAATCCTAATGTGATTAGAAGTATACCCCCATATAGGAAAGAATCCTATATGGAAGGGAAGACCTCTGCTAGACGAGATCTAGCAGGATATGGAAGTTATCTTTTAAATAGGGAAAATCCTATTAGGAGAAAGATTCCTAAAGAGAATGGGAAACAGGGGGCACGAGATGCCTAAGATGATGAGCATATACACCTATAAATACAAGACAGTAACCATGACAAAAGGTACGCTGTAACACCCAGTTATACGCATCGTGTTCTTGGCTTATTTGGTAATCCAGTACTAACTTAAGCATCGGAGGGCCTTTGCCAACGAGAGGCGAAGGTGCTCTAACCCTTTCTTTGTCTTGCAGATTTAGGGTCGAGCCAAGCCTGCACGTGATACAGGCTAACGTGTGATACAGGCTAACGTGGAATTGCACCCCCTACACAAATTTTATGGGAACCCTTACAGGTTTCGCTCCAACCAGTTTTATGGAAACCTTCGCGGGTTTCGCTCGAATCAGTTTTCTGGAGACTCTAACGGGTTTCGCTCGAATCAAATTGCAGCAGCCTCATTGCTTTGTCTTGGATGGTCACAAAAGTTGATTGGCTCTGGTTCTCCGAGAACTATACCTACTGAGTAGTCGACCTACCCATGGCTGCTGACTTATTTTTGGAGACCTCACTGGTCTCGCTCATATAAAGTTTTATGGGAACCTCCACCAAAGTTTCACCCGAATCAATTTTCTGGGGACCCTCACCGGTCTCGCCCGAACCAATTTTATGGGAACCGCCACCAAGGTTTCGATCCAACCAGCTATATGGGAACCTTAACGGGTTTCGCTCGAATCAAATTGCAGCAACCTCATTGCTTTGTCTTGGATGGTCACGAAAGTTGATTGACTCTGGTTCTTCGAGAACTATACCTATTGAGTAGTCGACCTACCCATGGTTGTTGCCTCACCACTAAGCCCATTCTTTCTTCAATGGCACCTAAGCCCATTCTTCAATGGCACTTAAGCCCATTTCTCAAATGGCACCTAAGCCCAGCAACCCTGGCACCAAGCACTAAACCCAGAGAGGGATCTCACTCGCTGATCTCACTCTAATTCTCGCATCTAACTCGGAGAGGGATCTCACTCGCTGATCTCGCTCTAATTCTCGCATCTAACTCGGAGAGGGATCTCACTCGCTGATCTCGCTCTAATTCTCGCTCTTATCCTTTGGGGACTTTCACCGGTCCCGTTTGGCAACAAACCTCATTGCTCTGTCTTGGATGGTCACGAAAGTTGATTGGCTCTGGTTCCCCGAGAATTTAACCTACTGAGTAGTCGACCTACCCATGGTTGTTGCCTCACTCCAAAAGCCCATTCCTCAATGGCACTTAAGCCCATTCCTCAACGGCACTTAAGCCCATTCCTCAATGGCACTAAGCCCAGAATCTCTGGCACTAAGCCCATTCCTCAATGGCACTTAAGCCCAGCATCCCTGGCACGAAGCCCTCAATGGCACAAAAGCCCTCTATAACACCAAAAATTCCTTACTGGTCTCGCTTGTCAACAGCCTCATTGCTTTGTCTTGGATGGTCACGAAAGTTGATTGGCTCTGGTTCCCCGAGAACTTAACCTACTAAGTAATCGACCTACCCATGGTTGTTGACTCACTTCACTATTCATAGAGCCTCACTCGCTGGCTGCGTTCACAAAAAACATCATTCATTTTTCGCTCGTTGAAGAACAAGTTGGCCACCTTCACAATCCAAATCAGATATGATTTCTATGACTCTTGTTGTTGCATGATCCATATGCATTTGCCTCGACGAACTACGCTGGTCTGATCCCTACAATGGGGTACGTAGGCAGCTCTTACGAGCGCAACCACATGCATCACATTTTACTTGTTTATTTTTTTACGAGGATGTCCACCTCAAGGGGTGTCTTCTATCTTTGACGCGACTTTCATCACACAATGATTGTAAGCCTCGTCAAAGAGGGGCAACTATAGACACCCCAAAATGAGGCTCCCGTACATGTTTTTGTCCCCCATGATGAAAAGAAACACTCAGAAGACCTTTCGGAATCGAATTCTCCAAGTCAACTCAGTCAACAATACCGCACGACATTCACCTCTCACGTACAACACTTGCTCAGTAATGCACGGTGCTCTTTTTGGACTTTGGCGGTGGGATTGTGCCGCGCAGCACAGTTTCTGTATCGCACGGTACAGTTTCAGTGCCGCACGGCACTGTCAGGCATCACATCTACTTTTGCAGAACACCCAGCAGCTCGAATTGTTGACATTTGCTCCTCTCCTTCATGGTGATTTCGTGCAGCCCACAATTCTTGAGTAGGCACCAAGTATACTTGGTGATTACTCACATTTCTCTGCCTATAAAAACAATCAGTAGGAGGAAGAAAGATATGAAAAAAATTTGAGCAAAAACCCAACCAAAAATCATGAAAAATCCTCCCCTAAGCCTCTGCCAAATTTCTACCATTTCATAACCCATCCTTTCCTACTACTGTTTAGCTGAAGAAAACAATCCTAGACCCTTCTAAAGAAAACCCAGTCCAAACCCGAAAAACCCATTCATCCCGTTTTCGGTTCAAAACCAAATTGATCAATACTCAGTCCGATTGGTTCAAAGCACAGAGGCTTCCATTGTCACGTAGAGAGCAAGTCCAGAAGGTGTTGCAGAAGGATGGAGCTGGAACCAGAGGGTTAAGCTTGGAGTCCATTCCAAATCGGTTTTGCCCGGAGGTATCATTTCGGCCCTATTAATCGAAACTCATCATTTTGATATTATGAGGGGAGGTCAAGCCAGGTTCAAGGTGGTTCACTAATACCTCCCTTGGGCCTGGTGGATCCATGTTTTAGTTAAATTTTCTTTGTTAAATCAAAAACCTCCAAGATTGTATTTTATGGCCAAATCAATGGGTTATAAGGTGTAATCAATTGAGGAGGGACATTTCATTCAAAAACATGAGTTTTCTGTTCTCTAGAAGTAACTTAGTTTTCATCTATTTTTCATATCATGCATGTGTTTGTTTTGTTTTCCCTCGAAAATCAAGTTTCTAAACTGTTTACTGCTTGATTACTGCTACACGACACTTTATCTGTATTGCACGACACAGGTAGAGTGTCGCGCGGCATTGTTTTCCAAAAACAGAAATTTTCAAATCATTTTCTTTACAGAATAGTTTTGGAATTTGGTCTTCTGCTTTATTACTTGCTATAATATTATCATGTTGCTTGTTAGTTACTGTTTATCATTATTATCATATGTTTTGCATGATTTAATTGTTTATTTATTAAAGTTTAGCATTAAAAAGTTTTCAAAAAATCCCACAAATGATTAGTAAAGACCGATTTTTAATCGGGCGAGCGGGGTGCATTATAACCCTTCCCCGTTCGTAACCTGGCTCCCGAATCCAAAACGAATCTCTGGTTTTCAAATTGTTTTCCAAATCATTTTCTAAATCGTTTTCAAATTGGTTTCTTGGGTCCTAACCCATTTTCTAAAAACCCGAGTGGCGACTCCTTTTTTCAAACAAACAACAAGTTTCCCAAAAACCAGCGTGGAGCCGACCGTCCACAGTTTTCTTCTTTGATGATCTTCTTTTGCTTTAATTTTTCAAAATTGAATCCATTCCTCATGTTTTCAGACTTGTAACCCCTTTCATGAGGCAAATGAGATTTCAAAATCCATTTTCATCACATTTCATGCACAAATCAAGCCACAAGGAAACCTATCTCGGGATAGAACAATGGTAAGAGACTCTAGAAACAACTTTAGACATAATATAGATCAGTAGCGAGGACATATGGGTGAGAAATGATGATGGCTCAAATGGACCTGAGTGCTCAAATTGTGGAACTTGAGCACTCAAATAAACTGATTTGAGTGCTCAAGTGGTCTGAGCTAAATCCTTGAGTTTTCAAACCGTAGCTCCTTTTTACCTCTCATTCACGGTACTTTTCTCAGAAACACACTTGTTTTGCCGTATTCATCTTGTTTCACACTCTCCACCCTCATTTTCAAGAGAAATTGCTTCCAAAAGCATATTTTTGACCATTTTTTAGATAGATTTGAGCTCAAGTAGCCCCAATTTATACATCAACAGCCATCAAAATGAATCAAACATGATAATATGTCACAATAATCGTCAAAACACAAAATACAAAGAAAAGGGTTTGATCATTCTGATGGACCTGAGTGCTCAGATGAAGCTTGACCATTCGAACCAAAAACTTCAAGAAAACATTTTTATGAACTTTAAACCCTAAATAAGCTCAGAACAGGTATGATGAACCTGTCTAAACCTTTTAGGTTCCCTCAGGAAGCAAGAACAACTTCTTAGTAAGGTATTTCTACCTTATCAAGCTTGAAACAAGACTTTTTGATTGATTTTTGGTGAGAGAAGGTTGGGTATTGATTTCTGGAGTGATGTATGACTAGAATAGAGCTAGATGATCATGAACTCAACTGATATGTAAGCTTTGAACACGATTGATGGGTATTTAGGTGAAAATCAAAAGTTTCCAAGGCTTTTTGTGGAGATTCTTGGTAAGATATGACTCAAGGTTTGATTTTTTGATAGAGAATAGACTGGGTTTGGACTCAATAGAGTGGAACTAGGCTGGAATGTGGGTTTTGATGGGGTTTGATGGATTTTAAGGCCAAACCGGACCTCAAGGAAAGGATTTGGGGGTGGGTTTTCATGATTTGAGCTTGGATCTGTTATGAGAGAGAGAGAGAGAGAGAGAGAGAGAGAGAGAGAGAGAGAGAGAGAGAGTAATAGCAGAGAGAGCTTCTGGTTGTGGCTGGGTAAGTGTAGAGAGTGAGTTTTGATGATGCTTTTTGGGTGTTTAGGCCAAAAACTAACAAAAAAGGAGGTGTTTGGCCATGGATGTTGTTGATTTAGGCTTGAATCAGTGATGGAAGGATGAGAGATGATGGAGAGAGGGCTAAATATCAATGGCTGAGTGTAAAGAAAGAAAATAAGGAGAAAAGATGGGTTTTTATAGAGGAATTTTGGGAGAAAATGTAAGACTAATTTGGTTTAGGGGTCTAAGATGTTAATTTGGTGAATTAGGCATGTGAGAAATGTGCTATGAAGGTTAAGAAATATCAGATTTCCAGAGAATCAAATCCTTTCTTCTAGAAACTGCTCTGCAGAAATCTGCCACGTGTCCCACCTGAGCGCTTAGGTTCATGGACTTGAGCACTCATGTTCATGGATTTGAGTGCTTAGGTTCATGGACTTGAGCACTCGTGTTCATGGATATGAGTGCCCATGTTCATGGATGATCTGAGTGCTTAAGTGGATGAATTTGAGTGCTCAGGTGGATAGACCTGAGTGCTTAGGTTCAACAAAGCTTCTTCTTTTGTTTTGAGTTTTTGTGCTATTTTGGGGAATGTTTGGAGATTCTTGGAAGATTGGAAGTCTTGTTCAAGCTTTAATTGTTGTTCTTGACTTATTCCTCATCATCGGGAGTGCTTAAGTTCTTTCCCCGGTCAAAATAGGGGTGTCTACAACTCCGTTCGTTCTATACCACTGAATCGAAGGCGTTTGGGCTTGACATGAAACAAATTGAATGCATTAGATTTTGTTCGGGGTTCTCTTACTGCAAATAGTGATTTGGGGGTGACACGAAACAAATTCTCGATATGGTTTTTGGGATTCTTCTAATTTGCAGATCACAAAATGTATAATATAGTGGACATTTGGGTTTTGTATATATGTAGGAGTATATGAATGTAAGTATAGCTACATATGTGGATGTTTGTGTCGTAATGAATTTTTTTTGATTTGGGAGTGTTTGTGACAGCGGATGGCAGAGGGCAAGGGAAGAGGTGCCGCATGTAACTGGGTTTTTATTTAGGGTTAGAGTTTAAATGTTGAGGATGGTGGGTGGGGGTTATTGAGAAAGGGGGGGTTGAGGGGATTGGTATATGTTGAATATTTTAATGGAGTTTCGAAAAGGGGGCCCTTGTACTTAACGGTGGATTACAGATGGAGTTAGACTGAGGACCACTTAAATACACATTGTAAACGTTGGGGCTGCAATAGACGCGATTTGTATATTGGGGACCAAATTCACGTTTCCTTAATACTTTGGGGACCATTCGTAAAAATAAGTCGTTATAAAATTAGTTACATAAACCTTAGATCTAATTTAAAACTATGTTATTATCATATTTCTACATAATTATAATACGACCCAAGTTCCAATTTACCCTTAACATTTTATTAACTGATTGCACCCTCTGCACTTTGTGTATTTGTGTACGAACCTTGTGAATCTGACTGCGTAAATTATGCAAACATTGTTTATCCCTACAATGTCATAATTGCTTTACTCTGTTATTGTGATGTTATGAATGGATTGGACAATTAGGTTCCCGAGTTGGATTGCGATTGTAGAGTTCACATAGACATTATTAAGTAATGGAAATTAGAAATGATTAAGATATGTGAGGTCATCCCAAGATTGAGATTAATATGGGAGGTTATCCCAAGATGGATTTATATCGGAGGTAATCCCAAGATAGATTTATATCGGAGGCTATCCCAAGATGGAGGGAGGTCATCCCGAAATCATGCGATGGTGTTCAACCAAGGATTATTATGAATCAAAACCTTGAGTTATGGCATTCTGTGATTCCTCCTCATGAATAGGCGATATAAGGTGTATTGTATTATAGTACCGGGTTATGGTCTATATACTCCCAAGGTTGCAGTTAGTTCCTCGTTAGCCCAGTGGTACGATTAGTCCTTAGGAAATTCGTCATTGCAAAGGTTAATGAACCTTCCTAAGTGCATAACTTAGACTGTTTATCGATGCTCTGGGTTACGACAAGCAAGGTGGGAGTTGAATCACAAATTATCGTAATCTTGGTGGTTACAATGGGAGGATGTTCTCTAGATTGAGAATTTAGAATAAACATAAGTTAAATGCTAGATAATGAAAGCTGTTATTTGCTTTCCATTTTTGTACTACTTTTCAATCATATATGTTTTGTGCTTAACTGTAAGGTAAGGGTTAGTAGGCATAAGAGTTAGCTATTGAGTGAATTATCACTCATTGTGCTATTTATTGGCCGTGGCATATTACGCTAGTGTGGACGGCCCACTTGAATTCGGTGCGGTTTGCTTTCGAGAAGATTGTGATAGTTTGAGTCGCCACCTGGATTTAAGGTCCGAACCTGAGAAACCGATAAAAATATGACTCCTTGCCCATTGAAAAAGATTTTACTAGCCATTGTGAAACCAAAGATTTCTCGGATTCGGGGGTTTGGTTACGAGAGGGGAAGGGTTTTACGGCACCCCTCTCGCCCGGTCCATGAACCGGCCTCTACTCAATGTTTTGTGGGATTTTAGAAATTTTTGAAACTTGATTTATTCACACAAATAAGGAATCGGGGATGGGAATCACGTAAACAGTAAAAATAAAATATAAAATGTGAATTTAAAGTGGATGCTTGTGCATGACATTTTACATGAGTGACTGATGTTGATGACAAAAGAAATTACTACAAATATTTACAAAAATGGGAAATTACAGAAACTGTACAACAATTCCAGAAATCATGAACATGAGGCTTAATTAAACTGTTTCACATACTGGATCCCAGAATAGGGATTGAGCGCTCAAGGCCTGAGGCTTGAGCGCTCAGCCTCTTCAAACCAGTTTGAGCGCTCAAGGCTCATGGATTGAGCGCTCAAACCAGTTCCTGGCTTATGTGAAATTACACCTTTTTACAACTTCTTTACAAGATCAATCCTTTATAAAACGTTTTCCGAGGAGAAACAATTAAGAACAGACGGAACGATCTCTTAAAGAATGATGAAAAGAGTATAATCTCAACAAATTAACAAAGAAATGTTTGAAAAATAGAGGAGTGAGAGAGGGATCCAGATTCTAAGCACAGAAATAACAACTTACACACACTATAAATATGTTAAACCATGGTCCCTCATCGAAACAACAAACAATCAGCAAACTGCTCAAGAACAGCTTGAGCGCTCAAGTTAATGACCTTGAGCGCTCAAGCCATAATCTGGCTTTCTGATATCTGACTTAAAAAGGATGATTGATGATTCTCAGGACCTTCAGGACTTTAAACAGAAACAAATGAATATGATTTCAGTCACCATTTTGTACTCAAAGATGAGATTTGCAAAGGTTTTGATTTTTTTTTTTTTGATCATTATAAAATAGTCAACCAATGTTCATGCATGTGATTTTGAAATGGAAATTAACTGTTTTGAGGGTCACATGAACATAGATGACTTTTAAATAATGATCAAAACCAGAAAAGAGCACCAAAATCAGGAAAACAGAAACTTATTCAGAACTGAGCTTGAGCGAGGCTTGAGCGCTCAACCCCTGCTGTGACTGCAGATTTGAAAACTGTTTTTGAACAATTTTTAGACCTTTGTGAGTTCAATGCAAGTATGATGACTTGCTTGAACTCACTGGTCTTCCTCAGATGGACCAAGAACAGTGAGTTTATCACTTGCTTAACTACCTTTTGGAAATGATCGTGACTTGGACTTGATTTTGGGCTTGAGGATGGAAGATTGTTGATGTTTTGGTATATACTCTGGACGAATTAGACAATGTATGTGATTGGTTGATGATCAAGGACTGAATTTTGGACTTGAAGAGTGGTTTTTGCCAGTAGTTTTGGTAATGAATTGGTGGTTTTGTAGAGAGAGAGAGGGATGGACAATTTTCTGGAGATTTGAGGGCTGGAGTATGAGAGTGGTGTAGACACCCCAATTTTGAACCCGAGATGCGCTCGAGCATTTCCAATGATGAAACGGACCAATCAATGATTACCTGGAACTTGTGAGAATGACTTGAACTTGACCAAAATCAACCAAATACCACCCCAAGCAACCAAAACAGCTCAAACCAACCCAAGCACTGTTGAACCAAGCCAAGCCAGCAAATTGCCATCAAGCACCTTGAGCGCTCAAGCCCATAGCCTTGAGCGCTCAACCCTGGGAAAGCACCTTGAGCGCTTAAGCCCACGTCTTTGAGCGCTCAACTCTGATCCAGTCAGCAACTTGCAGAGTATCTAATCATGAGATTTTCTGCATGGGAGCGTCTGGGGATGATCTGCTACGATCTCTATACGTACATTATACTCCACTAACCCCAAAAATACACCTAAAACTACCCCTAAAATACAAACCCATTTCCTCTCTCTCCTCTCTTCCCTCCCACTCACTCTATAAAATCCACCCTCCACCCCTGGTTTTGGGGTTAACCATTCTCATACTCCAGCTCATAAGCCTCTCAGAAATTCGATCATCTCTCTCTCTCTCTACAAATACCACTCTTTCATCATCAAAACCACTTACAAATACCACTCTTCAAGCCCAAAATTGAATCCCTGATCATCAATCAACCACCTACATTGTCCAATTCGTCCAGAATATAAACCAAAAACATCCACAAACATCATCCCCAAGCCCAGAATCAAGCTCAAACTACAAGTCTTTCCAAAAAGGTAGTGAAACATGTGATGTATTCACTGTTTTGGGTCTTCTGAGGAAGACCAGTGAGTTCAAGCAAGTTCTTTGTACTTGACTTGAACTCGCAGAGGTCTAAACATTGTTCTAAAACATTTTTTTAAATCTGCAGTTGTAATGGGGGTTGAGCGCTCAAGCCGCAGGCCTTGAGCGCTCAAGCCCAGTTCTGAACAATTTCTGTTTTGTAAACTTTTGAGTTTCCTTTTGGTTTTGGTCATTATTTAATAGTTACTTGTGTTCATGTAACTCTCAAAACAGTTTATTCCCATCTCAAAATTACATGCATGAACATTAATTAACTATTTTATGATGATCAAAAACCAAAACCATTGCAAATCTCACCTTTAGGCATAATGTGGTGACTGAAATCGTACTCATTTGCTTTCTGTTTAAAGTCTTGAAGGTCCTGAGAATCGTTATAATCCATTTTCAAGTCAAAAATCAGGAAGCCAGATTATGGCTTGAGCGCTCAAGGTCGTTAACTTGAGCGCTCAAGCTGTTCTTGAGCAATTTTCTGATTGTTTATTGTTTCGATGATGGATCTTGATTTACTATATTTCTGATGAGTGTGAGTCGTCATTTATGTGCTGCAATCTGGATCCCTCTCTCACTTTTTCATTTTCAAACGTTTGTGGTGATTTAATTCTCTTCTCATTCTTTTAGGGATCAATTCATCTAATTTCATTTGATTTGCTTCGAAAACGTTTGACTAATGTTTAATCTTGTGAAGAATGAGAAGAGAATCTGTAAAAAAGAGAGTAAAATCACAGAAGCCTGGAACTGGCTTGAGCGCTCAATCCATGGGCCTTGAGCGCTCAAGCTGGTTTGAAGGGTTTGAGCGCTCAAGCCTTTGTCTTTGAGCGCTCAACCCCTATCTAAGGATCCAGTTTGTAAAATAGTTTGTTTGGGTCTCATGTTTGCATTTTCTGGGATTGTTGCACAGTTTCTGTAATTGTTCATTTCTTGTAAATATTTGTAATAATTTTATTCGTTATCATCATCATCATCCATATAAATCATCAAGCACAAGCATCCACTTTAGGTATACATTTTTATGATTTTATTGTTTATGTGATTCCCATTCCCGATCTCCTTATTTCGTGAACTAATCAAATTTCAAACATTCCTAAAATCCCACAAAACATCGAGTAGAGGCCGGTTCACTGACCGGGCGAGAGGGGTGCCGTAAAACCCTTCCCCTCTCGTAACCAAACCCCCGAATCCGAGAAATCTTTGGTTTCATGATGACTAGTAAAATCTTTTTCAACGGGCAACGAGTCATATTTTTATCGGTTTCTCGGGTTCGGACCTAAAATCCGGGTGGCGACTCAAACAATCACAATCTTTTCGAACGCGAATCGCACCGAATCTCAGTGGGCCGTCCACAAGCTGGCGACTCTGCTGGGGAATATTGGTTAATATATATTTTATTTAATTACACTTGTGTAATTGTGATTACACTTGTGTAATTTTATTGAAATATGTGTTAATCAAAGTGGGTTTAACTTGAAAGATGTTTTGTGGGAATTTTCAAATATTTGAGATTTGATTTTTTTTTTTTTGGGTAAATAAGCTTGAAATAAAAAGAAGACAACAGAATATACAGTCTACAAGGGGCATACCCCAGGGAGGACAAAAGAAAAGAAAAAAAACAAAGAAAAAATTTGATT